>BMAC01000216.1:1001772-1076109 GCA_014905375.1 Phtheirospermum japonicum
GCTTTCCATTTCCATAATCAAAAGACTTATGGTTCATTTTATTTGTAGAATATTTATCAAAATATGGTTCTTTGTTTTTTTAAATATTCATCAAAAAATACTTATAAATTAACTGAATTTGTGGTTGAGATAAAATCCTCTTCTCGGTTATTATTTTTATTTACAGTGTGCTTAAAATATTTTGAAATTTGGGAAAAAAGTTTGCTCCAAAAATCCTCTTCTCAATTTTATCTCAACCACAAATTCAGTTAATTTATAAGTATTTTTGATGAATATTCTAAAAAAATGAAACAACAAATAAGTTTGATGAATATTCTAAAAAAAACAAAGAACCATATTTTGATAAATATTCTACAAATAAAATGAACCATAAGAGTTTTGATAAATATTAAAAAAAATAACCATATAAATATACATGTACCCATAAGTTAGAATAAGAAAAAGAAATGGCGGTAAGAAAAAAAATGGAGATGATGATCGATCAGATTAAGTAATTAACATGGGGAAGTGGAAGCGATCGATTAGATATATAATTATTCATAAAGATTAGAGAGGGGAGGGTACTTGTGGAAAAAACGTCATAGAAATATAGAATGGGAGAGTATATCCAAAAAACTAAGGTTCATTGTCGCCCCCGGGACGCCACTCTGACTGGCGTCCCGCTCTCCTACTTTTTTTTTTTTCAATTCGACCTCGGGACGCCAGTTGGAGTGGCGTCTCGCTCCCCCAATTTTTTTTTTTTTTAATTCTGCCCCAAATTTTTTTTTTTTTTAAATTGGTCCGAGACGCCACTCCGAGTGGCGTCCTGCAATTTTCCCACAGGCGAGACGCCACTCGTAGTGGCGTTCCAACCTAAATTTTTAATTTATTTTTTTTCTATAATATTTTTTCAACTTTGAATAAAAAATATAATATTTATTTAATAAACCCCATCTCTTCAACATAAACGATCGGCAGTTCATATGGGACGATGAAGTTGGGGCTGGATATGTGGCCATACCTCTCTAATCCACTAAATGACAATAACTCCCAAGCCGCCTTATCCCCAATCAATCAAACTCACCTCTCCGATGTTGACACAGCCGCCACACCTTGCCACGTCATCCCAGATATTTAAAATAGAGGATACAACTGATGTAGTTCACGAGTGCTGTAACTCTTGCAAGTATAGAGTTAAAAAATTATTGAATGCAACTATTTGTCCATTAATTTGCAAAATCATTTTAATGATTTAATATGATAGTATGATCAAAACAAAGGATGTGGAAATTTACACCCCAAAAATTTATGAGTTGACTTCAAGCGATAAGAACGCCCCAAAAGATTTTAAAATGAATTTTTTTTAACTAAATCAACCCCACAAACACCCTATTTTACCCCTAATTAATATAATAATAAAAAATAAAATAAAATAAACAATAAAACGGGCCACGTTCGAAGAACACTAGCGGCGGCGACGACGATGCGGGAGCAGAAATTCTGAATATGCCCACGCCAATATCGTAATCTAAGGAGTTGGGATGGAAGCGATCTGACATAGCTATTTCCACCAAGATTTTATGGGGCGGGCCCGACCCAAAGAACAAGGGTTTGTCGAGGAAGCACATATTGGAAGGGACTAAGAATTGCTTGAAGAGGCTGGATATGGAGTATGTGGATGTGCTTTATTGCCACCGGCCTAATATTGGAACCCGATAGAGGAGACTGTGAGGGCTATGAACTATGTGATTGATAAGGGCTGGGCTTTTTACTGGGGGACTAGTGAGTGGTCCGCTCAGCAAATAACGGAGGCTTGGGGTGTAGCCGAGAGACTGTTATATGCCAATTTGGATTTTTTCTTTTTTTTAATAATAGTTTGTGGTGATGAATTTTTGCAGATGATTGATTAGTGACTATCTGTAATGATAATCTCTATTGAACACATCAGAAGCCTTGGAATTGAGTCCAGATACAACACTTGAAAAATAGTGGAGAAAAATAGCTTGGGCAGTGGGGCTGACGCTAGCACTGTCAAAACGGGCTGAAGCCCGCGGGCCGGCCCGTTAGCCCGCGCAAACGGGCGGGTTTGGGCCGCCCTTCTGGCGGCCCGTTTGACCACGGGCTTTTTTGGCCCGCCCCGTGAAGACCCGGGGCCGGAGCGGACGCTGGCCCGCGGGCTAGCTTTCTTTTTTTTTTTTTTTAATTTTTTATATTTTATTATAATTATAATTATAATTATAATTTATATTGATTAAATTTGAAGGTATATTTGTATTCTTTTATTTTCTATGAGCCCGTTATAATACTTTAAATATTATAATAATATTTTAAAATTTTAATTTTATTTTTTATAATTTTTAAAATAAAAATAAGATTTTATAAAAAAAAAAAAAAAAAAAACGGGCAGCCCGCGGGCGGACCGCGGACTTCAATTTTCCAGGCCCGCGTAAAAACGGGCTGGCCCGCGCCCGCCCCGTTTAGGGGCAGCCCGCGACGGGCCGGAGCGGGCCGGGCGGGCTGGCCCGTTTGGACAGTGCTAGCTGACGCTGGTGGTGGTGGGTGATGATGTTGATGGCGGTGGTGGAGGTGGACTTCTGATAATAATAATAATAATAATAATAATAATAATAATAATAATAATAATAATAATCTTTCATGAATTCTAATTATATATTGTGATAAGGTTAGTTTAGTTTTTAATTATTACTATTTTTGTCTAAAATATTTTAGGTCAACTCATAAATTTTTGAGGTGCATATATACGTGCCCCAAAAGAAAATCGGTTTCCTATTGAGATAAGAGTATATGAAACCAAACTTATGCCCAAATTGATGCTACAAACATGACCCTCGGAGACATCCAAATAACAGGTGTATAAGTTTTTGGGTACTCAAGCAAAATATTAAAAAAAAAAAAAAAAAAAAACTAGAAAAAAAATGGTACAAGAAGAGAAAGCCTTATACAAGTGGAGTGTATATAATAAGTCGTGCAACCCTTGTACGCATTTTTATTCTTATTTTTTAGACTTTGTTGTTAAATAGGTGCATAGATGATTGGGCTAGTAGGGTGCCGACTTAGTGGTTTGAGCGTGAATAGATCTTGGCCGAGGCATGGATGGGGGGCGTGCATGAAGGGCAACACATTACTTTTAGGCGATCGGAAGGAATTCTAAACTTTTTATCTCAACGTATCGTGTCATCCTTTAAGTTGAATTTCCAATTGATTGAATGTATAACTCCTCGAATCATTTGAATGCATTAGTTTTTGGTTCATTGGGTGGTTAGATTGTCCTTGTCAATGTCTAAGCTCAATTTTGCTTGAGGACAAGAAAAAAGCTAAGTGTGGGGAGTTGATTTAAACATATTTATGTGTAATTTTCATATATTTTTGTGTCTTATTGTGTGTGCATAAGTCGTATTTTGTCCATTTTTCTCTTGTTGTGCGTTTTCGTAGCTTTTGTAGTCTTTTTAATACTTTTCGTATTTCTCTCTTACTTTTTGTAGATTTTTATGTTTATTACTTTTCTTTATTTTAGAGTAGTCGATCAAGCATATGAGAGTTCTCGGGGGATCACAACTAGCTCGATTTGACGAAAACACGATTCGTGCCCGCGAAACACAACCATCGATCGACGCATGCATCAATGCCCATTCGATGCGCCATCGACGGGCCAGCATTGGTGATCAGGCCATTTTCGGCCATTTTTGGGCAAAATGGCTATTTTTTCCACGCTTTCAACCCTATAAATACAACCTCTCTTTTTAGAAACAAGAGCTCTTGAACCCCCCCTAGGGTTTGATAACCCAAATTGTTCTTCATTTTCTCTTCAATTTCTTCATCCAGTTTTTAACTTTTTAGTTCAAATAAAATATAGAGTTTTAGGCATTGCTCGATTATTGATGAGAGTTCAATCTTAATTCATTCAATTCCTCGTTAGAACATTGAAACCCATCATTATTAATTACTAAGCTTTCATTTTCTTTCTTTAATTATTCAAGTTTTTGTGTTCTTTGATTATGAGTTTTCTTATTGGGTTTGTGATGTTCTTGATTCGTAGTTGTGTTTCTTGCATTTCTCATGATTTTATGTTATGTAATTGTTAGGAATTTATATGATAATAATTATTGTTATTCAAAGTTCATTTCTCCATTGTTGCTAAGCTATTTATCTTTAATCATGTTCATGCTTGGTTTATATTTATGTTATTGGATTTCTTGATGATTGTTGGTTAGAATTCATGGGTTTAGTGCCCAGATAATTTTAGAACCACCCATTGTTATTGTTGGGTGTTTTACATACAAGTTGGGACTGACAATCCCAACTCGTAAACTAAGTTTTCAATCAAATGCCAATTGATTGTGGAGATGATTTTAGAGTTAAAGACCCCCAATTTTATTAATCTTTTCAAATTTGTCAATTTTGTTTCTCATCATTTAAATCACTGTCTCAGATATTACAATCTTAAAACCAGAATTTGATCGTGTGTTTAAAATAACTTTTTTTCCTTATTTTCTTATTCGTGAATCAAATATGAAAATTCCTTCCAATTAGTCTTCCTCGAGAGATTTGACTCGAGTCAAACTTTCCACTTACAATTGCTCCGTTTTCTGGCGAACGAACTTTTCTGAAATAAAAAAGTTGGTGTAAAAAAGTTCGATACATTGACAAGCACCCCACTGATTTAATAGACAATAATTACTTATTTACTTGTAGAATATGAATAGTTGTAAATGAAAGGGAAAGGATCTTTGAAACTATTATGGCCAGGGGCAAAGTCCCGTGTATGTCTGGGTATACATGTGCATACCCATTTTTTTTAATAAATATTTTTGGTTTTTCCTTCAACACTACATATTAGAGAGTAGTATAGGAATATAACTAATAATTAATTAAAAGTTAACTAAACATACTGCATACAGAGAGAGAGAGAGAGAGAGCAACAAGTGAAATAAAAAAAGAAGAAAAAATACCTATTCTCTACGTCGCGCGACGTGGTGCTCTTAATCCTGTTGCTGCCTATTTCTGACCGGTTTGTGCAACCACCTCATCGGAGTTAGTAGTCACTGAACTAATTTTTACCCGAATTCAAAGGCTTCTCTGGTTCTCCCCCAAACTGTGAGTCGGCATTGAATCTCTCGTGCCGTCGACATACCCCTCCTCTTTTTCTTCTCATGATGAAATCGTCCTCCTAAAAATTTTCAGCTAACGTGGACCAAATAAGCTATTATTCATGGCAGCAGACATAAGAACTTGGGACAGGAGTCGATATTGAAAGTTTTGGGCCTTAAGTTAGTTTTCTTGAATTCTTGAAATTTCAATTTAGGGTTGACAATTTTTTTATTGAGATTTTGATTTTGATTTTTATTATTAATTTATGAATAAGTATTGGGCCTTATGATTATTTATGAATTATGAATTAAATTGATTTATCTGTTTAGCTGCGACGGTGATAAAATTGTAATAATTAATTATGAAGAAATTGACACAGTCGCTTGATTGTTATAATTAGTATTTTGATTTGTTGGGTTTTTTCCAAATAAAATTTATTTTTTCTTGTTCAGGTTGTGAAACCATATTCGATTTAGAATTTGCGGTGTTATATGTGAAATCATCATCACCTGTTGAGCAAACTGTTGGGGCTGAGCAAGATTTTAGGGATGAACAAGATAAGCATGTTGAGCAAGTTGAAGTTGTTCAGGATGAATAAGAATTGGAATTAGATGAAAATATCCAGGATTACGAACAAAACATTGATATCCTTCCTTCTGATCCTAGGTTAAGAACTCCAATCTTGAATTATGATGTTAATATTCAAGATGAAGTACAAAGAGATTATTTGGTGAGAGGTCTATGTTAGCAACAAAATACTATTTTTTTCAACAATAACAATCGGGTCAAAAGACAAATGATTTTTAGGGAGTTGGTTTAATGAATATAAATGGCTGGAGTATAGCATAGCAAAGGATGTCGCCTTTTTGCTTTTGTTGCTATCTTTTTAAGGTAAACAACAGGGATGACGCCTTTGTGAGTAAAAAATTCTCAAATTGGTCTCTAAAAAAAGTTTCAAAAACACATTGCAAAATCCGGCAGCGCTCATAATGAAGCTTGGATTAGGTATGCACATGCAAAACAAAACATAGAAGCGTCATATTTTAAGTAATCGTGGCAAGTAAAAAATGAATATCGAGTACGACTGTACATCATCAGTTAATTGTATTCGATTTCTTCTAAGACAAGGGCTTGCTTCTCGCGAACATGATAAGATTGAGCTTTCAAAAACCGGGGGAATGTTCTGTAGTTGTTGCAGTTTTTGTGTGAACACAATGAAGAGATAAGGTCTGTTTCTTTCAAGAATGCACCTGAGAATCTAAGATTGACTTCAACGGACGTGCAAAAAAGATATTATGAATGCAACAGCATATGAACGACTAATTTGATTATCAATGACATTGGTGAAGAGAGTTTATAATCAATTCTTGCTGATGAATCACGTGATATTTCGGTGAAAGAACAAATGTCAGTTGTTTTGAGGTATGTGAAGAATGGCCATGTCATTGAGCGATTTATTAGTATTGAACATGTTTCTAATACAGAAGCCCTTTCACTTAAGGTGGCGATTGATCGCTTGTTCTAAAAACATAACCTAGACATTTTTTGATTATGAGGACAAAGTTCCAATGGAGCAAGCAATATGCAAGTATAATGGTCTGAAAGCCCTTATTTTGAAAGGAAACCTGAGTGCTTTCTATATTCATTGTTTTACTCACCAAATTCAGTTAACTCTTATTGTTGTGGCAAATAAGCATTCGGAGATTGAAACATTCTTCTACTTGGCATCGAGTGTGTTAAATGTTGTAGGAGGATTTGCCAAGCAGTCTAACCTTCTTCGAGAAAAAAGAAGACTTGAAGTATTTGAAGCCACCTGTTGTGGTGAATTGTTAAGTGTGCAAGGACTTAATAAAGAGACTAATCTCAAGCATCTTGGTGATACACATTGGGGTTCTCACCATAATTCTTTAATGAGCTTGATCTTGATGCTTACACCTACCATCGAAGTAATTGAGATAGTTGCCACTGAAGCTATAAGTTTGGGGAAAAGAGGAGAAGCATGTGCTTTGTTACAATCGATGGTTTCATTTCAATTTGTATTTAATATACATATGATAAATAGGAACTTTAGGTTTACCGATGATCTTTAAAATCACAACAAAGGAAAGAACAAGATGTTTTCAATGGTATGAGAATGGTGAAAGTATGCAAGCAAAGATTACAGTTGTTGAAAAATAATGAATGAGATCAGTTTTTTTAACATAGTTTACTCATTCTGTGTCAAACAAAAAATTGAGATTCTCAATATGGATGAGATGTTTATGCCTTTAGAACGGCCACATCGTATCATAGTTACAAATTTGCATCATTCGTGTGGACTTTTTTTATGTTGTGATTGATATGCAACTTTGTGAGTTGAATGATCATTTTTCAGAAGCAAACAGTGATTTACTCCTCTGTGTAGCATGTGTTTGTCCAAATAACTTCTTTTCCACATTTAACATAGACAAGATAATTAAATTGAGCAAGTATTATCCTAGAGACTTTTCTCCCGCCGATGTTTTGATAATGGAAGATCAACTTGAAATGTATATTCTTGACATCCGTACTCATGAAGATTTCATGGATTTGGTGGGTTTAAGTAGTCTTGCAGAAAAACTATTCTTGGCAAAGAAGCATGAGGTTTATCCTTTACTTTATAGGTTTTTAACTTTGGAGCTGATTCTACCGGTGGCAACTGCTTCAGTTAGAAAGAGTTTTTTCCATACTGAGTTATGTCAAAAACTGACTTTGTAATAAAATTGGGGAAAATTTTGAATGATAAGTTGGTTGTTGTCATGGTTCCGGGCAAACTAAAATCGCCGGAGGAAAAATTAGGGTTGAAAAGGGGGGAAAATGATGAAGTCAAGGAGGGTGTCAGGTTTGTTAGGGGAGATTCCGGGTTGATCCAAGTTGCTGGAGCAGGTGCGGTATCACTTGAAGGTGTTGGGACGGTCCAATAGGATAATTGGGCAGCAAGGAACAATTATCCAATTACCAAATTAATTGTCTTTTGTGTCTTTATTTGTTTTAATTTAATACCTACAAGTGTACTGTTTTTAGTGGTAATTGGTGTTATACCAATATTCTGCCAAGGGCAGCCACTTGGTCCATGTCTTAGGGTTCTGATGAACCATACACATGAGGTAATTTTCTAGACATTGATTCAACCTCTCAGTCTGCCCATCTGATTGTGGATGGTAGGCTGAGGTGAAATCCAACTTAGTTCCCATCCCTTTGAACAACTCTCTCCAAAAATAGCTAGTGAAAACCTTGTCACTGTCTGTAACAATGTGTAAGGGTTGCCCATGCAGCCTATAGATAGAGTTAATGAATAGCTTAGCCACAGTAGAAGCTGTAAAAGGGTGTGATAGGGACATGAAGTGGTCAGACTTGGTGAGTCTGTCCACCACAACTAGGATCACATCCTTACCCACTGATTTAGGGAGTCCCTCTATGAAATCCATGGAGATATGTGTCCAGGCTTGGTGAGGAATAGGTAAAGGTTGCGGTAGGCCTGGGTAGGGGCCACCCTCAGATTTACTCCTTGCACATACATCACACTGCTTCACCGATGACTCAACCTCCTTTTTCATCAAAGGCCAATAGAAAAGCCTCCCCATCCTCTTATATGTCCCCTGAATCCAAGAGTGCCCACCATAGGGAGAGTTATGCATTTCTGTAAGTATGGTAGTTCTCAGTAATGTAGGATTCCCCACACCTATCCTTCCCTTGTACTTAATAATCCCTCCCTGTAACTCAAATTATGGATAGGAAAGAGGGTCCAAAGATTTTGCAGTTAAGATTTTGGTAAAGTAGGGGTCTTTCTCATAACTGTCAATAACTTGTTGTGCCCAGGAGGGTGTGACAGTTGTCAAACCATAGTAAAGCTCCTCTTGGGGTTCCTTCCTGGAAAGTGCATCAGCCACCCTGTTTTCTGCTCCCTTTTTATACTGTATTTCATAGTCAAACCCTAGTAATTTGGTCACCCACTTTTGTTGCATTGGGTTTAAGATCCTCTGGTCCAGAAAGTGCTTGAGAGCCTGCTGGTCAGTTCTTATGATGAATTTGTAGCCCTGTAAATAATGTCTTCACTTCTGAATTTCCATTAGGACAGCTATGAACTCCTTCTCATATATGGAGAGCCCCTGGTTCTTCATGTTGAAAGTGATTAGAGTAGATTTGTCCTTGTTTTTATTAGTATTTTAGTACGTTTTTCTATTTGCTTTTGGTGTAAGTTGGACGATTTAAGCTTAATCTCGTATTTTTATAATTCCAGCTTATTTTATCGCATTTTGATCGTAATTGATGCAAGTAGGTGATATTTCATTGTTTTTCACCTTACAGCTAAGTAACCGGAAGAGTTTAACGCGTAATTGACGAGGTTCGATGTTCAAGAAGTGAAGAACAAGCTTTCCGGTGAAACGAGTAGCAAAAGATCGAGAATTGGAGACAGACTCGCAGTCGCGTCGACTGACACGACCGTCGACGCCCCGTCGACGCGAGCCATGATCCGCGTCAGTCGACGCAGCGTCGACGCACTGTTGACACACTGTCGACGCAACTTGCTGAAGCGTCGATGTCGATGCACTGTCGATGCTACTTGCTGAAGCGTCGATGTCGACGCACCCCATCGCACCCGCCCAGTCGACGCGCACGCACAGGCAGCACCGACGCCGAGCACCAGCACGCGTCAGTCGATGCACCGTCGACGCGACGGCCCAGAATTCGGATTTTAGGGTTTCTTKTGCACCAAGACTTGCAATATCTATATAAACCCTCATTATTTCGGATTTTGAAGAGAACACACGACTCCCTAGGATATTTTACCTGATAATAAACATAATTCCACATCTCATAACGAGATTTGAAGACGGAGATCAAGGATCGAAGAACAACGCGTCCAAAACATCGAATTCGCGTTCGGGATTCAATCTTCACCCAAGATCGACGTGCAACTCCGGAATAGCTGGAGCTTCTCGTTACTTTTAGTAGTTACAATAAGTTTTCTAAACTCTTAGTTAATTTAGTAGTTAATTTCTAGTTTAATTGTTAGTTTAATTCTTAGTTAATCTCTTAGTTAATTCTAGTTTAATTAGTTTAATCATTTTATGCTTGGATATTGGATATTGGTTAATTTAGTTTATTTATGCGAGTAKATTTATGCTTAATTATTCGTTCTTAGATTCATATGATACATTGTTTAGTGATAATTTCTTATATTCATGCTCTTAGAATCGTTAATTAGGTTTAATTTATGGTTGCGTAATATTGATAGTTTAAATTATTGCTCGTAGTTGTTAATTTAGTTAGAATAATTAGTTTAATTAGTCTTAGTTTAATTATTACTTTAGTTTATAATGATCAACTCAATCTCTTTTAAAACCCCAATTGTACATGTATTATATTTTATTTCGTAATTGAGAAAAATATCCGAAAGACCGAACAGTTGTTTCCTCGAGAGATACGACTCGAGTCAAACTCATCACCCTACAGTTACCTCGTACTCTTGCGAGCAAACTGACGTGTCTTAAATTAATTTATTAAAAACGGGATGCACAGAAGTTTGAGTCAAAAATTTGGCGCCGTTGCCAGGGAAGCAACGAGTAGGAATTAAAAGATGTTTTTCGTTTTATTTTCTTTTTGATTTATTAGTTTATTTTTATTTTTTACTTGGTCTTTGCCATTTGGTACGTTGATGTATTGTTGAGTTTATGCAAGGAAGGCGATCACTTCAACGCGACCTTGTACCATTCATTGACAACATCCACCGTTCAAATCCACCAAGACTAAGACCAAGACCCATTTTTATTCCCGAGGACGATTCCTCAACAGCAACTGATTTCGCTTGCGATCAAGTTTCCGACATTATGTTAGAAGCAAATTCAATTCGAAACGGCGATTCACCACCGAGATCACCACCACGCCCCATTATTGCGAGACAAGAGGCGGGGAGAAACGAGGAAGTCGACCAGCAGCAAAACGTAATCGGTCACCAACCCAACATGGCGGATATGAGGCACAACGAAGAGATGAATAACAATGCTATTCGCCAACACAACATCGAGAACGTGGCAATTAGGAACGGAGATTTTCTGCAGCATAAYGCGTATGCTAACAATMAAGGGCACGTGAATRATTGGTTGGAGAATCAAGATCATGGTTAYGAGCAAAATAATTTCGGAAGGAGATACGAGCGCGAGCACCATTACACGCATGACGACCACTATGAGAGAGCTAATGACCGAGTTAGGGAACCAAGGGGAGATCGAGCGCCTCGACAACGAGATTTGGCACGCCCGAAGGTTGTGCTTTATAGATCTGCTATTGTTCTTGGCCCGACTGCAAGGGAAGTAGAGATTAAACCGCATCAAATTAATTTACTTCTGACTTTTCACGGAAATKCCMACGAAGACCCTTTGGCGTTTTTGAACTACTTTATCTATGAAGTGGGCAGATTTGTAGGTCATGGCTTAAATCGAGAGGAGATGCAAATGATTTGTTTCCCCTATAGCATGAAAGACAAGGCGAAGACATGGTTACTGTCCTTAGAACCAAGRTCATTAACTGATTGGGAGATGATAAGCGAGAAGTTCCTAAATCAATACTATTCGGCACAAACAACGGGGCAAATTCGGAGGCAGATTGCTAACTTCGAACAAGTGGAGGGAGAATTATTTCATGAAATATGGGAGCGTTACAAATCACTTTTACAAGCATACCCCCATCATAGCTATTCCCCCGAGATAATTAATCAGTTACAAATCACTTTTACAAGCATGCCCCCATCATAGCTATTCCCCCGAGATAATTAATCAGTTTTTCTTTGATGGTTTGTCGCCCATGGGGAAGAGCCAAGTTGAAATAGCAGCAGGAGRAGATTTTGGTGATTTAACGGCCCGCGAGGCAAAACGAGTATTGGAGAAACTGAGTGAAAAGTCTAGAGAAACCAACTCTCGGCCTCGTAAATTAAAAGTTAATGAGATCTCCATCCCTGATCCTGACTTAGATGATGGCAAACTAGTCAAAGCAAAGTGCAAAGAGATATTTGAGGAGAAATTGGCAGCTTGGAAGGCCGAGCGGGCAAGCAAAGCCTCTTCGAAGAAGACTAATGCGATGTGTCACCAATGCAGATCCCCCGAACATTTAGCCGATATGTGCCCGTTCAACAACGAACAACGAGGGGACATCAACGCCATCCAGCACTATTCGAATCAACAACATTCGGGGCAGAGACCACCACACATGCAAACACCTACTACAGTTCAGTCTACTGATCAACTTTTAGTCTGGCAACAAAACCAAGTTGCCGAAACTATTCRGAACCGAGACGGCCTCACACATGTTCAGGAGGAAATGAAGGGARTTCGAGAYGATATGAAAGAACTGAGAACGATGATGGCTGAAATGGCCAAAAGCACTCTTGAAAATTCGTCAGGACTAAGAAGATTGGAGTTAATGGTAGGACAATTGGMAACTGACATGGCATCATTGAAGAAGGAGAAAAATGCTMTTCCAAGCCAAACGGAACAAGCCTCGGCTATTCATGTGYTGAGAAGCGGKAAAGAAGTGGATAACGGCATCGAGCTAGAAAAGGAGGAAGACAAAAGGGAGGCCGAAACCCAACCACAAGCAGATGCAACCAATTCGGCCGATCTAATGCATAAATCTTCAAATCCAAATATTTYGAGGCCGACAGCAGYTGAAGACCCCATCRATTCCTTAAATTCGCCGCCCAAGAAGTTGACAGTTTATGATCATGTTCCATTCCCAAGTCGCCTACGTCCAGCAAAGGAAAATAAAAGATTCATGGAGCTATACAATTTACTGAAGAATGTTAATATTAACCTCCCCCTGCTAGAGGTGATAAAGACAATGCCGGCGTTTGTGAAATTTTTCAAAGATCTAGCATCAAAGGAAAGGCGTTTGGCTACAAATCAACATGTGGATTTGATAAGAGATGTTGGTGATATATTTGAGAAACCATTGCCACCTAAAGAGAAGGATCCCGGGAGTTTTTGCATAACTATTTCTCTCGGGAATGGACAAACGGCAAGAGGGATACTCGATCTTGGCGCTAGCATAAATTTGATGCCCCATTCGATTTACAAGGAATTTGGCCTAGGACCGCTGAAGCCGACCACGATGAAATTACAATTGGCGGATAGAACGATAAGGCTACCTTTGGGGATTATGGAGGATGTCTTAGTACAAGTAGACAAGCTAGTAGTTTCGGTCGATTTTGTCATTATGGATGTTGGTGACGTACAAAGCGAGAACAGAGAACACACCATTTTGTTAGGACGTCCGTTCATGTCTACAACGCGTACGGTGATCGATGTAAACGAGGGGAGGGTGACTATGTCCGTATTGGGCGAAATGGTGATGTTTTCACTTCAAGATTTTCATAAGAGTCCTGCATCGTTTGTTAAGAACGATTGTTCTACTATTGATTTAGTAGATTCTTGCGCGAATGAGCTCTTGAGCATCGGCACGATTGAAGAGTTTGATAATGTAGAGGCATTTGAGGATGGATTGCCCATGAAGTTTGACGTGCCTCAAAATGAGCCAAAAGTGGAGTTGAGACCACAATGAGATCGTTCAAAGTTTGAGCCAAGAGAAGAGATGAAGCCACCGCATAATCATTCAAGATGTGTTTCCCTCGACCCCTACAAGAATTTTAAACGTACGAAGAAAAAGGGCGAGGCTAATAGYAAGGATTGGACAAAGAAGAAGAAGAAGTCGAACGAAGTTTTTAACGAGGGGTTAAAGTTTGGTCAACTAGTGCTATATAATTCCGATCGTAAGTTTGATTCAACCAAGTTTGAAGTCGCATGGAGTGGACCATTTTTAATAAAAGAGATGGATGAGTATGGAGTCGCCACTATTTACGGTGAGAGCACAAGGACGAGATTCCAAGTCCACAAGCATCGACTTTAATCTTATCCAGAGAATTACGAAAAGAGTCGAGATAGAGGCAAGAGAAAGTTCGTGGACCCACCACGAGCTAGGATTTGATCAAGTAATTGCGTCGAGCATATGACGTTAAATGTTGCGCTTCTTGGGAGGCAACCCAAGCGTTAGTTTTTATTTTCTTTTATTTCTGTCTTTTTATATTGTGTCAATTGCCGTGGTACGTTTATGTGTGTGTTGATGTGCAGAAAATATGATAAATCACTTATTCTGGACAACGGTTATATAGCGGAAGCTCGCTACCGCAAGGCCTTACCGCTAGTTCCACTCGAGGCGTTAACGATGATGATCAACCATTGAATCTACCACTTACCACAGAAATCAGGGATAACGATGATTTCGTCGATCGAGGTCTCAATCCAACCCAAGTTAGCCGCAGCCCAGCAACCTTTGGATGAGCTGCAACCCATCCATTTACGACGTTAGCCGCAATCCGGCCGTTTTAAATCCAAAAAGACGTGCCACCGGGCACTTGCGCATCGCAATTGATCACAATCATGTTTTGTTTGTTTGTTTTTGTTTATAGGTTTGTTCGGGACAATCTAGTCACGCGATCTAAGACGAAGGATAGTTGCACATGCGTTTTTAGAGAGACTCGACCATCGAATTTCAGGGATGTTATCTCCCATACTCTTATTTTCTTTAATATTTATGACAATCAGGAGATTGCCAAGTTTTTAGGGAGGGGGGTGGTTGAGTATGGTTAGTGCAATTTGATGTCTTTTGTTTTGAAATGCATATTTTTGATGTGATTGATCGCTATTTCTACGCTTATTTGTGTTTGTATGGCTTGCCTGTCGAAGTTGACTATGTATGATTATTTGTTTTCGTCTTTGAGCGTGCATAAGTGCATAATTTTTCAAAATTTATTATTATATATTGTAAAATGGTACTTGGACGCAATCGATTTCGCAAAACCTTAAAAGCAGCGTCAATTCAAAATTTTTCATGCAAAAAGCCAGCGAGTAGCCTGAGTGTTTATCATCATTGCATGTACGTGAATAAGTTTCAGTCTTGATATCTCTTTGATACCGCTGTGTGTAGTTGACTTTGAAAATGAAGTTAAGGCGCATATAAAACCCTATTCCGGCCATATCCATATATTTTAGCCACTATAAATTCCGAATGAGCCAATCATAGCCAAATATCCATGCCTATAGCCATGAGTGTTTTTGAGACGACCCCTACAACCCATTAAAAGCGTGGGGTAGGAGTTCGTATTTTTATTGGTTATTTTGTCTTGGAAATTTTTATTAGAAATTTATTATTTTTGTAATCTAGGACCACCATCCAAAAAAAAAAAAAAGAATAATACCCATAAATAAAATAATAATAAAAATAATAATAATAATAATAATAAAAAGGGGAAATAAAAAAAAAAGTAGGATGGTGGATATGTTGTTTAATTGCCTACGCGCTAATTAAGGCTTGTGTTTTATTTTTAATTTTCTTATGAAGCCTAATGTTTAGAAGGCATGAGTTGTGTAGAAGCACATTATAAGCTTCAATTGTACTTAAGTGGTTTGAGCGTTCAGTCGGTTTTACGAGTTTTGAGTTGAGGAATAGCCTATGTTTGAAAGGCTACGTTATGAGTGTTAAGTGAGGTTTTTATTTTTGAGCGAGGTGAAGCGATTGCTTCTCGATTAGATTAAGTTGAGTGAGCGATTAGCCACACGACTTATATATTCCACACCCGTCCAAAGAGCCTTACATTACAACCCGCAAAGACCTTTACCGATTCTTAGTTTAGACAGCACACTTAATTCGCGATTGAAAAGAGATTGATTTTCTGTGCTTATTTATTGTGCATGTAATTGTATGATTTGAGTGTATACACATCCCATGCAGAAAATACTTGAGTGCTTTTGAGCGTACTTATATATATTATCCTTCGTGAGGAAGCATGATTTTATTTTGAAGCGACAATGTAATAATGGTCAAGTGTTTGACGTTGCGTGGCTTGTACCTATATTTTCAAAATTATGTATGTAGCACAGCACGACTCTTTGCTTGAACTGATTTTCATTCTAGTTATACTTTGAATCATCGTTTGTTCGAGGACGAACAAACCAATAAAGCGTGGGGTAGTTGATTAGAGTAGATTTGTCCTTGTTTTTATTAGTATTTTAGTACGTTTTTCTATTTGTTTTTGGTGTAAGTTGGACGATTTAAACTTAATCTCGTATTTTTATAATTCCAGCTTATTTTATCGCATTTTGATCATAATTGATGCAAGTAGGTGATATTTCGTTGTTTTTCACCTTACAGCTAAGTAACCGGAAGAGTTTAACGCGTAATAGACGAGGTTCGATGTTCAAGAAGTGAAGAACAAGCTTTCCGGTGAAACGAGTAGCAAAAGATCGAGAATTGGAGACAGACGCGCAGTCACGTCGACTGACGCGACCGTCGATGCCCCGTCGACGCGAGCCATGATCCGCGTCAGTCGACGCAGCATCGACGCACTGTCGACGCAACTTGCTGAAGCGTCGATGTCGACGCACTGTCGACGCTACTTGCTGAAGCGTCGATGTCGACGCACCCCGTCGACGCACCCACCCAGTCGACGCGCACGCACAGGCAGCACCGACGCCGAGCACCAGCACGCGTCAGTCGACGCACCGTCGACGCGACGGCCCAGAATTCGGATTTTAGGGTTTCTTGTGCGACCAAGACTTGCAAATATCTATATAAACCCTCATTATTTCGGATTTTGAAGAGAACACACGACTCCCTAGGATATTTTAGCTGATAATAAACATAATTCCACATCTCATAACGAGATTTGAAGACGGAGATCAAGGATCGAAGAACAACGCGTCCAAAACATCGAATTCGCGTTCGGGATTCAATCTTCACCCAAGATCGACGTGCAACTCCGGAATAGCTGGAGCTTCTCGTTACTTTTAGTAGTTACAATAAGTTTTCTAAACTCTTAGTTAATTTAGTAGTTAATTTCTAGTTTAATTGTTAGTTTAATTCTTAGTTAATCTCTTAGTTAATTCTAGTTTAATTAGTTTAATCATTTTATGCTTGGATATTGGATATTGGTTAATTTAGTTTATTTATGCGAGTAKATTTATGCTTAATTATTCGTTCTTAGATTCATATGATACATTGTTTAGTGATAATTTCTTATATTCATGCTCTTAGAATCGTTAATTAGGTTTAATTTATGGTTGCGTAATATTGATAGTTTAAATTATTGCTCGTAGTTGTTAATTTAGTTAGAATAATTAGTTTAATTAGTCTTAGTTTAATTATTACTTTAGTTTATAATGATCAACTCAATCTCTTTTAAAACCCCAATTGTACATGTATTATATTTTATTTCGTAATTGAGAAAAACATCCGAAAGACCGAACAATTGTTTCCTCGAGAGATACGACTCGAGTCAAACTCATCACCCTACAGTTACCTCGTACTCTTGCGAGTAAACTGACGTGTCTTAAATTAATTTATTGTAAACGGGGTCCACAGAAGTTTGAGTCAGAAAGCTTTACTCATATAAGCTATGGGGCTTCCTTCCTGCATTAACACAGCTTCTATTCCACTTCCACTTGCATCTGTCTCCACTATGAATGGTCTTGAAAAATCAGGTAGTGCCTGTACTGGGGTTGTCACCATGGCCCTTTTTAGGGTGCAGAAAGCTGATTCAGCCTCCTCAGTCCATAAGAACCCTCTCTTCTTCAAAAGGTTAGTGAGTGGTTTGCTAATCAATCCATAACCCTGCACAAATCTCCTGTAATATCCTGTGAGTCCTAGGAAACCTTTGAGCTGTTTGATATTTTTAGGACTAGGCCAATCCATCATGTTGTTTATCTTAGTAGGATCAGTGGCCACACCTGCCTTAGATATTATGTGCCCCAAATATTCAATTTGTTTCTGTCCAAATTGGCACTTGCTCTTCTTAGCAAACAATGAGTATTTCCTTAGCAATAGTAGTACATCTCTTACATCCTTGACATGATCCTCCTCAGACTTGCTGTAGATAAGTATATCATTAAATAAAACCAATACTGACTTCCTCAACATAGGTTGGAAAACCTGGTTCATTAGGGATTGGAAGGTGGCTGGTGCATTGCACAAGCCAAAAGGCATAACTAGGAACTCATACTGACCATTGTGGGTGTTAAAGGTAGTCAAATATCTATCTCTAGGGTTCATTAAAATTTGAAAGTATCCAGACCTCAAATCAATTTTTGAAAAGTACTCAGCATCATGTAGTTCATCCAATAGCTCATCAATGATGGGAATAGGATAGYTGTKCTTGRCAGTTAGGCTRYTCAGGTACCTGTAATCCACAYATAATCTCCATGTTGCATCTTTCTTTTTAACTAGCAGAACTGGTGAAGCAAATGGGCTGCTACTGTGYTGTATGACTCCAGTGTCTAACAATTMCTGCACWATTTTCTCAATTTCATTCTTTYGGCTRTGGGATACCCTGTAAGGAAATTGGTGCTTAGGTTGGCTGCCCTCCTTAAGCACAATCTGATGCTCTATTCCTCTGACAGGGGGTAGTCCTTTAGGTTCCTCAAACATATTCTAGAACTCCATTAGTAGCTCCTCCATCCTTTCCCCTATTATCTCCCCATTAGGCTTTGCCTTGACCCAATATATCTCCTCAATCTCACCAGGTATCTCCTGGTGAATCATCTTGAAAAGGGTAGTTCCAGAGATTATTTGGCTTTCTGCTGGAGTGGCTAAGGCCTGGATTTTAATTCTTTTCCCCATAAGTGTGACTGTGAAAGTCATAATCTTCATAGTCAAGCTCAATAGGTGTGCAGGATTTTAACCAATCTCCTCCCAAGATCAGGTCACAACCCTCATTAGCCAGCACCCTAGGTGAGAAGACAAAAGGGTGCCCCTGCATCTTCCACTTGAACCCCTTAACCATTTGCCACCTTGACCAGTATTGGCTTAGCCTCTGTTAAGATGCATCCCAACCTCCTGGCAGTTGATTCCTGAATGAAACTCAGTGTACTACCTGTGTCAATCAGTATATGCAGCTTCTGACCCTCAACTGTTCCATTGAGTCTCATGGTGGTGACCCCTCCTTCCCCTGATAAGGAATTTAAGGCCATCTGGACCTCCTCCATAGAATCCTGAATTTCTTCTTCTGTCAACCCCTCATGAGTGTGAGTTAGTTCCTCTTCTTCTGTCAAGAGCATGTAGGATACTCTATTTTTACATTTATGACCACTGGAAAATGGCTCATCACAATTGTAGCATAGCCCTCTCTCCCTCCTGCTGGCCATCTCTGAGGCTGTTAATAGCTTGAACTGTGGTCTGTTACTAGCCTGGAGTGGTGTGGGAGCCATACTCAATTCATTCCTCTTAGGGTTGAAAGGTGAGGCTGGCTTGGTTGGTGTTCTAAATCTCTTATCCAAAGCTTCCAAGGTATGTAACTGCCTCTGACCAAGCTCAATAGCCTGTTGGAGTGTAATAGGTTCAAACATGCCCATAAAAGACTGCATCTCCTAAGGCAATAAAATATTCTTCAGTGTAAACACCCTTGTTTAAAAGCAACATACAGGCCCTTAACTCTTCAAACTTCTCCACATAGCCCACATAAGAATGAGTATGCTTAAGTTTGTTGAATTCTGAAATTATTTTTGATTCTTTTAATTCCTCAAACCTGGCTGAATTTACTTCTAAGAACTGTGACTAAGTGATATCTAGTTGTCTGGTGGAAAATTGTTGATACCATAAAGCAGCCTTGCCCTCAAAATGCATAGAGGCTAGGAGAACCTTCTGTAGGTCAGGTATGTTAGGAATCAACCTGAAATAACTCTGGCACTTTCATTTCCATGCTCTGGGGTGAGATCCATCA
This sequence comes from Phtheirospermum japonicum, assembly GCA_014905375.1. Taxonomy (NCBI): domain Eukaryota; kingdom Viridiplantae; phylum Streptophyta; class Magnoliopsida; order Lamiales; family Orobanchaceae; genus Phtheirospermum; species Phtheirospermum japonicum. Next base: position 1,021,643 of record BMAC01000216.1, read on the forward strand.
AATTTGGGAAAACCCAGTTTTGGGAGTAGGCTGATGATTTGGGTAGGAGGTTGATCTTGAATCATCCTACCTGAGCTGAACTGCTGCCTGGAATTCCCCATAGGGGGTGACCATCCCTGGCTTGGTTCACCTAATATTGACCCTCCTTCAGCTTGTTTGGGTCCTTTATCCAGGTTCAGGAGCTGTAATTGAATTAAAGCTAGGGTCTGGGCTAGATGATCAAATTTGCCCATCATCTCTGTGTTTATACCTGTAATTTGTTCCTGGAATTTTAACTCAGATGCTTCTCTTTTTAATAAACAAATAAATTCATTAATAATTTTTTTTTTAATTTGCAGGGAAGGACTTGAAGTCACGGATGATGTGTCGATTGTGGAGCACCTTAGACATCCCGTGTACATTACTAAAGGATCTTACACCAACATTAAGGTATACTCTATTTTTCTTTATTTATTTTTTTGTTATATTTGTTGTGTTTGGAAACAAGAGTTAGCTGTAGCACCTCTCCTTTTGACACGTGTCATTATCTATTTGATAAATGGTTAAGTTTGTGGTAAGCAGACAATTACCTTCTTCAGTTCAGTGAAAACGAATGGTCTCACAATCCAAAGCCCTCATTTTCACAACCTCCATCTCTCTCTTGTTAAATCTTGAGTAAAACTCTTTCATTTGGTTGATTTGTTTAAAATGATCATTTGTCATAGAATTTCCATTCAAGAGCGTGGGACCAAAACAATCACCCCTTGATCCGCAAAGCAAGGGAATTTGTCCACTAAAAACAGTACACTTGTAGGTATTAAATTAAAACAAATAAAGACACAAAAGACAATTAATTTGGTAATTGGATAATTGTTCCTTGCTGCCCAATTAGACTATTGGGCCGGCCCAACACCTTCAAGTGATACCGCACCTGCTCCAGCAACTTGGATCAACCCGGACTCTCCCCTAAAAAACCCGACACCCTCCTCGACTTCATCATTTCCCCCCTTTTCAACCCTAATTTTTCCTCCGGTGATTTTAATTTTCCCGGAACCATGACAGTTGTATACATTGAGAATGATGTTTTTGATTCTATTAGTGATGATAGAATTTAGAGCGTTATCAAAGTATGAAACGTCGTCGAATACAATTGTAAAAAGGAACTTAAATATTAATGAGTTTTTCATTTTTTTAATTTTGTTGAAAATATTAGCTGTGCATACTTTACTCGAGAAGTCTTGCTCCGCCACTGATTATGGATTATTTGGACTAATATTTGTTGGATTTGAATCTAATATAAAAATATCAGAGTATTTAAAATTAGGTGAATAATAAAATAAATAAATTGTTGTAGAATTTAAAATCTTTTTTTTTTTTTACAGTAGATATTAAACCATGTCTAAAAAGTGAGTGATCTGAAAAGTGGATAATGTTGTATTATTGTACTGTATTTGGTTATTTAAATGTAATCATGATAGAATAAAAGAGATTAAATGTGAATAAGATAATATATGGTAAGGGTTATGTGTAAGGAATTGTTGGTTGAGTATTGAGAATATGAGTTATAGAACAAATTGCTAACCCTAGTCCAAACATGTCCTCATAGAGAGAGAGAGAGAGAGAGGTCTATGGTACCCATAAATCTAAGATCGATCATAAGAATATTTTGGCGTGATGAATAAAGCATTTACACGTATTATGCAAGTATACATGTGCAATATTAACCAATAGAGATATCAAAAACTAGTTTATAAATTTGTGTAATATGCGGACATTGGTAAAAAATGTATAAAAACATAAAATTTAACAAAAGAAATTATTAACTTAAGAAAGTGATTACTAATACAAAGAATAAAAAAAACATTTGTAATTTTTAATTTCACATTAGTTATAAACATTATATGGACAATAATGATCGGTATTTACTATTAAAGTCTGGAGTAATTACCAAAAAAACAACTTGAGGTCTGATTATGCCTTGTTTAAAATAACGGGTAATTATTATATATTTATGAATATGAGGCATAATCAAACTTCGAGAATTTTTTTTTCATTTTCTTTTTCTTTTTGTAATTTTGAAACTTCTCCCTTTTTTTTTCTTGTATATACCCCAAACCTCAGGGGTATTTTTTTTCAACTAATCATTGTAGTATTTAATGAAGGCTTATTGTTGCACACATTTTGGTTCATGGTGTTATAAAATTACTAACATAAACTGAGCTCTTAAGTTCTAAGTTATAAATCTCAATGCTCGAATCAGTCAGAATCTCGTTAAAATAAAATATAATATACACATTTACAATTTTAACAAATGTTGTGATCAATTCAAATGAAATCTTGCTGAAATTTCAAAAGCACAGGGTTTTTTTCTAGTTAATCTAGTTTTATTTGCTTTTTCTTTCACTTTGAACTCCTCGTTTCTTCGATTCTCCTTTGCTCGTGCTCTAGCTCCTCCCGCAATCCCTTCGATTCTTGTGATCTCAATATGGTGGCTCTGCATGGCTTTTGCTCTTCTCTTGTCTATTTCAGTCTAAAAAATATTAATCGTGAGTTCCGATTATGGTAGTATCTATACTCTGTATATTGAAAAAATAGTAGTAATGAAAAAACCCTCTATCCTTTGTATTATGCGTTTTGTCTTTCTTTTATTTTTAGTCTCCCAGTTATTAATTGTGGCCCTCAACTTCACACCTGAAATATCTGTAGTTATATATGAAGCTGCTGATGGAGAGTTTTATAAGAACTTCAAAAACTCTATTAAGATAATTGTGGAAACTACCCCCGATTATCTTTCAAAATTCGTAAATAAGTTACAAATGTCAAGAGTATTAAGAATTACATATTTCATCGTCATTGATTGGCTTCTCATGCGTCAACTCAACAAATCGCATTTTTCATCGTCATTGAAACCGCGCATTACGACACAGTTTGCCTGGTATAGAAACACCATCAGAAAATATAAACTTGATCATGGTTAATTACAAAAACTAACATTAAGGCTTCACCTAATTATAAAAATAAATAAATAAAAACTTTCAAAATTACAAAACCCATCCCTAAAATTTTGATGTCTTATTTTTACCCCTTTAAAGAAAAATATATGTATAAAAAACCTCTTCACGTTTATAAAAATAATCTAGTTAACCCCTTATGTTTAACATATTATCAAGCTTTAGGGGTACATTTATAATTTTAAAAGTTAGATGTGTTTTATGTAATAATGCTAAACCTCAATGGTAGTTTTATAATTTTGAAACTTATAAACCCGGTCATCTTTCACAAAATATTGACACCGAAACTACTATTAATCTGTACTAAATATAATAGGGTTAATTACAACAACAAAAAAAAAAGTACCACTGAGATTTGACCTAAATACAAAAGAAAAAAAATACCCCTAAGATTTTATTATGTTTTACAGGTACAATAATGTTGATTCAAAAGCCAATAAAACATGTATCGCAAAATACTAAACTGCTGAATTCATAATCAGTGTAACTCAAAATTAGTATTTATAAATAAGTAGATCAATGGAAATTGAGAATAAACATATATATACTAAAAGTCAACATTTGGAGTCTTGAAAAAAAAAATCGAATTAAATTAGTTTAACCTAATAACAATACTGGGTCAAAAAAAGAAACTCTAATAAAATTACATTAATCTTGGTCTCGCAACGGGCATTTAATTACTGTACGAGAGAGTGAGATGGCCGGCCAGCTAACTACAAAGACACTAAGGCAGACAGTGGCAACATGGCTTTAGGATATTATCAAATTTCACAAACCTCTCCTTAATTCGAATGGTCAATTAGTCGACTTAGGATATAACAAAATCACTGAACTTTCTACGGTCTCCTTGGATAGAATTCTTAGAATTCTCATGCTTTACTGTGATTTTGAAAAGAAAAGGAAAAACATTTAAAGAAAGCAAAATTAAAATAGATTTGTGATATTTGATAGGCAAAATATTACAGATAACCAAATCTACTTATAAAAATATTATAATCAACAAAAAACCAATGCACAATGAAGTCAAACCATGGATAACCCGTTAACTCATGGCCTAAACAATAGATACAAATAGTATAAGTTTGCAGAAGTTTCATTTGTTTTTATATACATAAAAAATCTCACTTAGGAGAAATTGAACTTCGGCACCACTTTTAGCATATGATGAAACCATGTCTAAAAGAAAGGAAAAAAAAAGACACATGAATTGAATATCAATCCATATCTACCTTACGAACTATGTATGAACGTTGGTTTTAAGGTGTAATGTAAAACCTTATTTTTTTCCAAGGTTTTCAACCCAAATGGATACTCCAGATCAGTAAACATACAAATATAAGAACAACTATATAGAGATGATTTAAATTTGAGGAATTAAGTATGAATTTTTTATTATGCTCTTCTTGTTAAATGGTAGTTCAGAAATTTTAAGGAGGCTCTACAACACTCCACGATAGAGAAAAGAGGGAAAGATAAAAAGAAAAATAAGAATGAAATAAAGTTTGCTGAGAGTCCAAAACAAAAATATTACCCATTCGTTTCATTTCATTCATCTATCGCTTCACCTTGACCATCCCAAAACTCCTCTACCACCATCTATTAGACGAAATAATGCTGGAGAGCACTTGAATCATCATCATCTTCCTAGAAACAATAAATTACATACACTACAATATTCCTAAGATAATGTAAATACATTAGATATAAACTATCACAAAGTAAAATGATTAAAATGATGTACCCGACAATAACACTCACATGATACAATGATCATCAATGCAAATGGTCTCACTTAACAATTATTTACATGTCTAAGCACACGAAAACTAAACAAAGTAAAACACGTATGTTTTTCTCACATCCATTGCCAAAAAAATTGAATTGTCACAAAACTAAGGCCTCGTCGAAAAAACAATTGCAACCATAAAACCAACTGTCCATTGTCAGTTTTTCTTCTGTAGCTCGCTCCATCAAAGGTATTTTGAGCCCGGAGGAGTTCAAATTTCAGGCTGAGAGTCAAGCGGTTTAGGATCTCGCCAAGCTATGTTTATAAATTAAAATTAAACCAAATGGGTTAGCCACAAAATCCATAACAAACATTGGTGTAACTTTTAATGATAGCTGAGGAATGCTGGCAATAACTCGATAGTCCGATCTTAAAGTAATTTGGCCAAAAATTACCCCAAGGATATCGAGTAAAAGAATAATCGCAGAAAAGATCGGGTCAAAAATCGAATAAAAACACTTATTATAGTTTATCTTAAATAATTTAGATGCATGATACCATGTATATTTTTTGATTAACGAAGAGAGAATTTGGATTTTTTGGTTTTGATTTACTTGTGAGAGGGTGACGAGAAGGAAAAAAATGAAGGGAAAAAACCTAGGTTTTGAAGTAGAAGAGAAAATTGTGAAAATTTATTATTTATACATATGCAAAAGAAAAAATCCAAAAATGTAGTATTATAACCCGAATCATTAAAGGTTGACACGTTAGCTTTCGAAACTATCACAAGATGACACATCAGTCAATGTAAAAAACTTTAAAATAGGGTGTGTTATTGCTGATAGTCTCAACCTGAGCCTACACAAATTATTGTCAACCTTAATGAAATCATAAATGAAAGTTGAAAATTGATTAAATTAAGAGAATATATTTAGTGGATAAGTTATAAAAATATTTTTTATTTATGTGTATAAAATTGAATTGATTATACTAATTAATAATAAAAGTCCGACAAAAGTGGATTTAAAAAACAAACTGTAATTTATAAAAGAAGAAAAAAAAAAGAAAAAAAAAAAGATTTTGATGAGAGTGGCCCTGTGCTTATCGAGAAAAAAGGCCCAATTAAGTTGAGGCTCAATATTGACGGGCTTTACTGCTTGGACACTTTGACGCGGGGTTTATTTAAGGCTAAAGCGGTAAAGTCTATTCAATGTTATTCTTCTTACCAAACTTTGACGACAGTTTTAGAAAATACATTATTTTCTTCTCGGCTTGCAAATAAGCTGACTCGGACTTCTGGGTGTCCAGACTCGGGCCGTCAAAATAATAATAATAATAATAATGAACTTGAGATGAATTGAACTTTTACGAAAGGGAAAAAATTTGTTGCACCCCAATTTACGCTGTTATTTACGATTTGCTTTTCGGAGTATTTTTTGTGCAATTATATCACTTGATATATAATAATTTTTGATATTGTCTACTAAATTTTATTTTCGCTGGAATATTTCTTCTGCATTCCATCGACGGATAATTAGGGGTAAAGTGCAAGAATCTTATAGTTTGAGAGGTAAGTGTAAAAATACTTAAAATTTGGGGGACAAAGTGCAAAAAACTTATAATTTGGATGAAAAATTTAAATAATATGAATTTTGAGTTTTTATGTAAAATTATTATTTTTATTAAAAAAAATAGAATTTATATCTCATATATATATATATATATATATATATATATATATATATATATATATATATATATAATCGTGAAATGATATCATAGTAATTAGTAATATAGTTAAAAAGATATTATTAAAAAATTATCTTATTAAAATGATATAGAATTTATTTATATATATATATATAATTGCGAAATGATACCATAGTAATTAGTAATATAGTTAAAAAGATATAATTAAAAAACTATCTTATAATATAAGTATAATTGCACTTGGACGCAAATATTAAAGTCGTTTTTACACTTTTTTTCTAAGTAATATGGTGATACAATTTTATATAACAATGTACTCGTGATTAAAATAGTATTTAATCACACTTTTTATAGAAATAATAATATCGAATGATAATTTTATTTTTCGTATCATAATATGATAATGCATATACGAAATACACATTTATTCTATTTTGTTCAATCATATTACATAATAATATATTATTATATTATTTAGCCTAATCATTTACATAATAATTAGTCATTTGTTTCATATTTAATAATATAAAAGATGTATTGACAATATTTATATTTAGAACTTATAAATATTGATTGGAAATTTAGGGGGGTGGGGGGTGGAGGTATTTGTTGGAATTGTATTGACAACTTTGTATGTGTGTGTGTGTATAAGATAAAACTATATATCTTTTTCAAAATAATAATTTAAGATAAAAACCCAATATTTATATATATTTTTTTTAATTTGCCTCCCAAACTCACTTTACCCCCCAAACTATAAGATTCTTGCACTTTGCCCCCAACTGTCCGTCGATGGAATTTATAAGGAATATTCCGCCGAAAATAAAATTTAGGGGGCAACGTCGAAAATTATTGTACATCAGGAGTCAAAGTAGAACAAAAAATATTTTGTGGGGCAAAATGTAAAAAATAGCATTCATTGTGGGGCAAAAAAAATCCTTTTACCAAACTTAAAATATAAAGTTTCGAGCTTGGCTTGTTAAACTTAATGAGTCAGACTCGATGAGCTTTAACAAGTCTAAAATAATTCGATTATTTTAGAGTTCGAACTTATTTATTAAAGTGTGTAATAAATTTAAGATTTACTTTATTATTAACATTAATATAATATAAATAATACAATATGTATTATTAATTGGTGCAATATCGTGGTGCAATCGAGCCGAGCCGAATACTGTTAGGCTCGAGCTCGACTACAAAACTCGAAACTCGAGCTCGATTTGAGTTCGAACGAGCTCAATTTTCTTAATTTTAAACTCGACTCGTTTGAAAATCCGGCAAGCTGTTACATAATATTGATTAAAATAAAATAAAAAGTATAAAATAAAATACTTAATATTAATTTTTATCATATATTTAGGTTGTATATGTAAATAAGTAAGTATAATAAGGATAAAATGGTAAATTTAGCAAAGCTCGATTAGACTCGAGAGCCTATTGAGTCAAGTATCACTGAGCTTGAGTTCGAGCTCAATACATAATCGAGTAGCTCGAGTTCGACTCGATTAACCTCGAGTTGATTTCGAGCTTTTCTCGAGTTGATCTCGAGTAGCTCACGAGTCGGCTCTACTCACTTACATCCCCCGCGTAATATATGGTATGTACTATATATATATATATATATATATATATATATATATATATGAGTGAAGTCAAATGAGAACCATGTCATTATATACCAACAGTGACTTTATTATACAATCCTAATACTTTTAATCAAATAAGAAAATACACGAAAAATCTGATTCATCCATTTAGTTAGATTTAAAACTCATAATTGAACCTAATAAGTTCATATAAGGATATAGTTCTCATTTGAACCTAATCATCTATCTATATATATGCATAGGTCATGACTCACCTAACAAACAAACTTGCTAGCTCAAATATGAGCTCAAATTCGTCCTATTTAAATAAACGAATTCTATTTTGCACTCGAACTTTAATCATTTACTAATCGAACTCAAGTTAAGCTTGCAATAAACTAAGCTCAAATAACTTGCTAGTGACTCAATTTACGATCCCGGTTTATTATTAGTGAAATTCATGCTACTAAGAATTTGCTTTAGACAATATGATGGGCAACAATTCGTATAGATCCAATGGACCCAAGAAAATTTATATAAAGACTAATAAATCGGGGGTTGATATGTACATTTCCTCGTATGTTAGCCAATGGACATTTTTTTACAACTCCATCCATGAAGTTCGAAGATTAATTAAAATAACTTTGGGTAGAGCACAATACTCAACTACTTTTATGACTCTCTTCGTCCCACAAATATAGTTCAGTATTTCATTTTTGTTCGTCCCACAAAGATAGTCTAGTTACCATATTTAATATATCATTAATTTTTCATTTCCACACATACCCTTAATTAATAGTTTTCAAATACTAGTTTTCTACTTCGTGAGTTGAAAATTAATGATTACAATGCACAATCTTACTATTCCAATAACAAATATACTAATTCCAACACTGATTTTTATAATTATTAATTGATATTAATAAATTCAAGAAGGGTATAATTGGAAAATACTAACTAAATTAATGACTTAACTATATAAACTACTCATTTCTTAATCCGTGTGAAACCAATCGCAGGACCATCATTTTGGGACGGAGGGAGTACATTGTATTCCGAAATCGATCTCTGTCAAGTTTAATTACGAATTAAAATAACGTGTTAGCTAAAATAGAAAATATGATTGGAATGATAACAGAAAGTACATTATCCCTTTATAGGGAAAATTCTCATTTACTACACTCTCGTTACCATTAATTGCCAAATACTCTAATAAATTCTTTTTTATCTCATTTAGTCAAATCTATCCTATTTAATCAAAATTACAACTTAAATTATCAAAACTACCCCTACACCTAAAAAATTAATAATAATAATAATAATAATAATAATAATAATAATAATAATAATAATAATAATAATAATAATAATAATAATAATGGCGTATGGAATTTTTTGCTTCATGTGTAATGAGTAGTATGAAATTATGCTCGTTGCAGTATGTATTTTTGTTTTGAAGATATTGTGTAGTATGAAATTATCTCGTGCAATTAATATAAAACTTGACAGTCTAATCAAAAATTTTGAAAAAAAAATTGCATAATGTAGTTTGTAATCTGGTAGGGTTAGTATGTAATTTGATAATAGTATTATTAATTTTAAAATGTTATAGTATTTTTATTAATTTTTTGAATTTTAGTAGAGTTATGAATTTGATAATGGTAGTATGAATTTTAAAATATAATAGTAGGATGTATTTAAAATATAATAGTAAGAAATATTATTGATTTTGTGAAATTTTAGTATGAAAATTCACAATACCAGTTTGAATTTCATATATAACGTGAAATTGAAATTTAAAAATATAAAATTGTGAAAAATATTGTTGTATTTTAGTGTGACATATTTCATAAAATAATTACGTAATATAGTATGAAATATCACGGCGTATTGTGATATTTTTCCTATAATGATTAAGATTATAAAAATTAGTAGTATGAGATTTTGACTGTAGTATGAAAATGCACAGTGTAGTATGGAATTCGTCGTTACTGGTTGGTGACAATGATATGAGAATGTCATATAATAGTATGAATTTTGGTTATATTAAATGTTGAATAAAGAAAAAAAAAAATTGAAAGGAAAAAAAATCATTAATAAAAGTAAAGTAATATTATTATATAGTAGTTTAGATTAAATGGGAAGATAATTGACTGTAGGAGAATTAATATTTTCATTAGAATATTTGGGATAAAATATTTATTTATTGGATCATACGAGAATTGCCCTTATTTATAAATTCGGACTCTTAAAATCAAAGAGCATGAGTGAATACGCTTTGAGTGATATCATGGAGTACGAGACAATTTTCTAGACAGTAAATTTATTTTTATTTCCAAATATCAAATTGACGAATTCTAACCGTCATAATCGAGATATTGCTTATGCAATTCAAACATGTCCTAAACTATTAAAGTTTTGGAAATCTTACTCTAATTTGCATGAATTCAATTTAAAAAAAAAAAACATGTTGCTATTTTGGGTGTTTAGAAAGATAAGTTTGTTTTTATATATAGTAAATATGCAATAATTTTTTAATTTTTATCCATACCTCTATTTATTAGTAGTAGTTATATATTAAAACTATACTGTACAATTCATTTGAGATTTGGATATAGCCGGCCGGGTCAATAAAATCCTGGAACATTAAAAATATCTGGATCATTGAGAAAGTGACTCCGCCGAATCTGCATCTTTTTACCTTCGTTTCTGGTATAGAGAGAGAAATTTCAACAACTCTTTCTCCATCTCAGATTTTCAGAATTCCATTTCTAACCCCTTCATTTTCCGACACTAACCCTATGGCTACCATGTCTAGCTGCGCAAGGGCATTTACGTCCTTTGAGTGCCGTTCCGATCCCTTCTTCTCCCCATCGGAAGTTCCTTCCGCTGGATCCGGCAAGTTTTCCGGGAAGGCCAGATCGGTCGATCTTCACGGCTCGACGGCGGCGAGGTATGGCTTGTCGTCGCTGATTCTCAGGTTTCCTCCTAATTTCGTTCGTCAGCTGAGCACCAAGGCCCGGAGGAATTGCAGCAACATCGGCGTGGCTCAGGTGGTGGCGGCTTCGTGGTCGACAAACCAAGGAGCGTCGGGCGGCTCGCCGGCTGCGAAAGCCGTCGATGCGGTCGTCGCGCCGTTTGAGGTTGAGACCGGCTTGGAGAGCGTGGCCGGTCTAACTGGGGATACTTTTTGTAATGACGAAAATGCAAAGCTTGAGGGCTCGTCTTCTTCGGAGTACGCTTCGTTTTTGAATTCCGATGGAAGCGTTGCAATTCATGCTGGTAATTTCTGATTTCGTTAATAACTTAATCAAAATTCTAAGATCAAATATGCTTCTCGTTTTTGTTTTTTTTGTTTTTTTTTTTTGTTTTTTTTAATTTTGGTAATATATACTAGCACCCAGAATAACTGAATTTCGAAAAGCTTATGCAAATGGTTTCTAGCCATTTTTTCATATCCTTTCTCGGTTGGTTGTTATTTACTTTGCAAGCTATTGCATGTTAGTTTACAAACTACTTCTGACATTTGTTCTATACTACACTCGCTCAAAATTGACTTTTATATTTTTTTTTTTCTTAATTTAATTATTAATGCAAACTTCGTTGAATTGGTCAGGTGAACGATTGGGTCGCGGCATTGTTACTGATGCAATAACTACACCAGTAGTTAATACATCTGCTTATTTCTTCAAGAAAACTGCTGATCTCATTGATTTCAAGGTACTTTTAAGTGTAAATACTTGCTTGCATGGTTATTACTGCATCTGGAGAACTCTTTTTTACTTGCTACAACTTTGGTCTGAATTTATTTTTCAAAAGGAGTTGGGAGGAGCTGAGATCTTGCTGCCATGATTTATGTTGAGATCAATTTTACCCCAGCTGGCAAGAACGTAAAAATGAATAAATATAATTTTCATGCTGTATAGAGAGGACCTCAAGGAATGCTGAACTAAATATCATTTTTTTAAAAGCTTTTAGATAACCACATTGCATATCATTTAAGCCAAAAACTAAGGCTACATTTGGTCGAGGGCTTTCGAATCCCGAATTTTGATTTTTGACAAGTTTTTTAAAATCCTAATCCTAAGCCGCACCTACTAACCTATTTAATTTAAATTTAAAAAAAAATAAACATTTTTTTTTCAACTAACTTTTTGAATATGTACTTTTATTTCTATATTATACAATTTGCGCGTCAAATTGCTGATATTAGAGAGAAGATTAGTTTGATATATGATTAAAAGAGTTGAGAAACGAAGAAGTTATGGTGATTTGAAATTTGAGTATAAAAAAAAGAGACATGATTTGACCTGATCTGCTACAAATCAAACAAGGATTTTACTATTCTTTTGGACTTTCAAAATCTATGTCAGAGGACTTTAGAAACCACGAAAATCCCAAAACTAACGCAGTTGTGTCCTATCTGGAAGTTGTTTATCTCTAAATTAACTTTGAAAGTAGCATGATATTGTCAAACAAATCCTATTTTTAACCCAAAAAGTGTGCAATCTTGCCAGTATGGTACCTCATTTATCATAATTGAGATGGATGTGATGGAACCAGGATTAACTCGTTATGATTGCAGGAGAAAAGACGTGCTAGTTTTGAATACGGCCGCTATGGGAATTACACTACTATTGTTGCAGAGGAGAAGATAAGGTCAGTTTGAATCTCCCAATTTTTTTGAACTCCCTGTTCATGCTTGGTGAGAATTTACGGTTGTCTAACAAGATAAAACTCTGTCTTCTGGAAATTGCACCAGTGCGCTTGAAGGGGCTGAATCTACAATATTGATGGCATCTGGAATGTGTGCTAGCACTGTCATGTTGATGGCACTGGTCCCTGCTGGTGGTCATTTAGTGACTACCACTGACTGCTATAGGAAGACTCGGATATTCATCGAGACATTTCTTCCCAAAATGGGGATCACTGTATGATCTTTCATCTTTCTAACCAAAACATTTGATTATTTTTATTATTATTTTATTTATTTATATACTTCCCCATCCCAACAAAATAGGCTAGCGATTATTTCATACAGTTTAAGAAAATGTTGGTTACTATAAAGTATTGCATTTTCCGTTTATACCCCTATGATTATTTATCTGTTTATTCATTGTCTACTCGGTTTCCGTAAAAGTTAGTCAAGGTAAATGGGGTAGTGTGATTTTAATATAATTAAATAGGGATACACATGGCAGTGAAAAATTAACTACATACTAAATAAAGTAGCAAGTCTCCAATGCATTAGTTTCAGCCCCACGTTGGTGTTCTTATATATAGTTTAATATGCAGGCCACAGTCATTGATCCTGCAGATATCGGAGGTCTGAAGTCTGCATTGGAGAAGAACAATGTAATTATTGAATTAAAAAATTGGCTAATGCTTTTCTTGTTAGAGGGCTGTTGAACGAATATGTGTGTATATATCCTTCCATGTAGGTGGCACTTTTCTTTACCGAGTCTCCAACTAACCCTTTCCTGAGATGTGTTGACATTGAGCTGGTGTCAAAGCTCTGCCATGACAAAGGAGCCTTAGTGTGCATAGATGGGACATTTGCAACCCCTCTTAACCAGAAGATCCTCTCACTTGGCGCTGATATCGTTCTACACTCTGCAACCAAATATATTGGGGGCCACAATGATGTACGTTGGCTCTGATATATATAATTACTCTTTTAATACGTATACCAATACATTAGTTTTTTATCCGTTGCATATCTTTGTATGACTCGGTGTGTATTTGCTGTGAAGGTTCTTGCAGGATCTATTAGTGGACCTGAGAAGTTGATTTCAGTTGTTCGTACCTTGCACCATGTTCTTGGTGGTGCTCTAAATCCCGTGAGTATCCCGACCAATTGTCTTGTTTTGGTTATGTATTCTTTTGATTATTTACAACTTGAGCTCGTATCATCATTGCTAACTTTGAATTATTATTTTTCCCATCAGAATGCTGCATACCTGATCATCAGGGGCATGAAGACGCTGCATCTCCGTATACAGCAACAAAACTCAACAGCACAGAGGATGGCCGAGATTTTAGAGGCACATCCCAAGGTACTTGATGGTGGAGCTGGCAATTTCTGGCCCGGACCAGCCCGGGCTTGGGCAAGAGATTCTTAGGCCCTAAAATCTGGGGCTATTTTAGCCCGGCCCTGCCCGTGCCATTTTATTCTATTTTCAAACCCTTGAACTGGATTTGGGCCATGAAAATGCCGGCCCAAAAAAACTTGGCCCGGATAGACCCAACTTTTTCGCTTGGCGGATGGACTTGGCCTGTCCACCCATTTTAACAGCTCTACTCAAGGACATGAAAACACTCTGCACTACGTGTTATTTCAGTCACGTGCTTTTCATTTTCTTTGGCACATTGCCTAGTCACTTTATAGAGCAGTATTGATTAAAATAAAACACTCACTTCTCACTGCCGATAATGCATGTAATTTTTCTGGCTACATTATATTGCAGATTAGGCATGTGTATTACCCAGGCTTGGCTAGTCATCCGGAGCACGACCTTGCTAAGAGGCAAATGAAAGGTTTTGGTGGCGTGGTTAGTTTTGAGGTCAGTGTTCATAAAGCTACAGACACCAGCTTCTTTGTTAATTGTTTCTATTTTGAGTTTGGGTAAGCAATTTTTCTTAAAGTGTCGTCATGGTGGGACTTTGATTAGGTTGATGGAGACTTGCTGACCACTGCAAAATTTATCGACGCTCTCAGAATTCCGTACATTGCCCCCTCCTTTGGTGGCTGTGAGAGCATCGTTGATCAACCGGCTATAATGTCTTATTGGTGCGTTTTTCTGAATATTGCAGTAACTTAGCATGAAGCATTTGATAATATTTTGATTGTTGCTTTATATAAATTGGTGGTGGTTGGATTAAAACCCAAAAAGGTTGTAAACGTACATCTGTACTAATCTTAACTGCTTCTGAAAATTGTTATTTAAAAAATTACCCCTGGTGTTTAAGCTTAATATATATATTTTAAAAAAGTTCTCTTTTAAAAAATTTAAATACCTGAAGATTACATTACCCCCTTCAGATTTGTATTTGTCTTCTAAATTACCACATAGGTATAGTTTGTAAAATAGAAATTCAAAATTTGATTATTTATTTATTTTGTTTCTCTGAAACAGGGACCTTTCCCAGTCGGATAGGGCCAAGTACGGAATATTGGACAACTTGGTTCGATTCAGTTTCGGGGTTGAGGACTTTGATGACTTGAAAATTGACATTCTTCAGGCTCTGGAGGCGATATAGCTCGCTTGATCAGCTGGTTATTATTATTAACTTATTATGTTTTCTTTCCCTCTTCTGGTCTTTGGTTGCTGTTTTAATCGTGATTGCGTTAGACTTGCTTATTTAGACCTAAGAGGATGATGAAGTGAATTTGTACGTCGCTGTGCTTGCAGTACAATGTGTATTTTGCCTTCGTTAGTCCTTGACTATGACCAATTTGGACGAAGGTTGAGATTGAAATGGATGCAAAAACTAATCGAATGTGGTGAGCACTTGTTTTTCTTTTTAACAGAAATACGGATGATTTTCGAAAATTTCGTAATAATAAAGTTTGAAATAATTATTAGAAAATCCAATTATGTTTTTAAAACTACAAATACGAATGAAGAACACCCTTGCTGGTTTGTATTAATAAATATCGTCGATCGACGTTGCAATTTGTTTTTTTAAATAAAGGAAGAAGGATGTTCATAATAATTCAAGTTTATTTTCCTCGTATATTTATTTAATCAGACAACTTTGAATTTAGGGTAGTTATCCTAAATATTTTTCATTGTTTGACTTCGTCTTTTACTTGATGAGTTATGATGAATGGGTAGGGGTGGGTGCGGTTTCAGCGATTTTTCATGTTTTGAGATGGGAGAATTAAAAATAGTATAATTTAATTAAATTATTTTAAATAATTTATCTCTTAAATATGTGTAATTTTTTTCTTAAAAAAAAAATTTATTTATCTCTTTCTCATACTTACGAATTTTTTTAGTACTTATACAAATATTATTTGTAAGATAAAAAATAAAAATTTATTAGAATTGTGTTAGGGATAAAATTGACGGTAAAAGTGATAAATATATTAAACGTCATGTAATTAAAAAAAAGGCCCTTCTTTTATGAATCGGGTTGTGGATTTTGTTGTTGCTGGTTTTTGTCTTCTCTTAGTGAGAAGGATTCTGAGCCTACCTGAGAAATTTTTCTGATGACCAACCAGAAAGAGATAATGGCATACAATAATAATCTGTCTGCGCTGCGGAACGAAGAGAGCCTAGGTGACGAGTGTTAGAAACAGGGACAACAGGTGCTACTCGAAGCATCCGTTCTTGCTTCTCCAGTTCGTGGCAGAACACGGGGTAGTACGATTAAGTAGAGAGAACGTAACATATTAAGAAACGGAAGGAGTAATCGAATTGTTTATTTTAGTTTCAATTAAAAGTTTAATTTTTCATTTTGATTTTTTGAATAAATTTTAGTATCCGGTTATGAATGGTTTCATCCAATTTAATTTTTTTGTGGGATTTATAACTATTGCGATTTATTAATATAAAATATTGATTTTTGTTTTCTTTCTAAAATAAGGTGAATTTTGCAAATATAATATATTTTAGATTATCTTTTACTCAGCCACGTTCAAAACATAAAGCATATTTATAAGACATTACATTGATTACAAAACATATATAAATAGCGGGAAGATGTTAAAATATAATAATTTTCAAATCAATTTGTCTTCATAAGGTGTGGTTCTTGGCAGATTGTCTATTTAGGTGGAATCGCACAGTGTGTGGGAGATTTTTTATTTTTTTTAATGGAATCGCACAAGTGTGTGATTTCGAATATTAAAAAAAAAGTTAAAATCAAAATTGGACTATGAAAGTGCGAATTCAAATATATTTTTTTAAAAAGTTAAAAATAGCAATTCCAATGTGTGATTTCAAGCAATTTAAAAAAAATAAAAATAAAATTTGAATCCGCACTATGAGATTGCGAAATTGAATATTAAAAAAAAAATTAATTCGCACAATGGAATTGCGTATTTGAATATTAAAATAAAATAAAAATGGAACTCACACTTTCAAAGTGCGAATTTAAAAACTGAATTCATACTATGAAAGTGCGAATTTGAAAAAGTTTTAATGCCAGCCTTCACGCTTTGCACTTGCATATAGTTCCAAATAAAACTATCAGCATGCAAATGTCATTCATGCACAAGTCTCCTCCAAATGTCATTCATGCATGCACAAGTCTTCTCAAATCACATGTATGCATATGTATTACATTTTTATAATTTTTTATACTTCTTCATCTATTCATTGAATTCATATTCATTTGAATCACTGCGACTTCAAATTTTGTTTTGTTTTCATCTCATTCCCTCTCTACACTCAACAAATTTTGATTTGCATTGTGTGGAAAAATAAATTCGCCAATTGAGTTCGAGACATTATTTAAGGTAAAATTCAATATTTTAATCTTTTATATTTAAATTGATAGTGGCATAAAATTTATGCTCAGTTTAATTGTTGTTTATGAATTATTTATATGTAGTCAAATTATTATTTATATAATTTTAGAAATAAATATGTATGCATATGTAATTAAATTGTTATTTATAAATTATTGATAACTAGTTAAACTGTTCTTTATAAATTATTGACGTAACATGTCTATTATTGTTGTTTATAAATTATTTCTTAAATTGTTGTTTATATTTATGCATGCAGTTAAATAATTCTTTATAAATTATTGCTAATTGTTTATAAATTATTTTTAAAATTATTTTTATATTTATGCATGCTGTAATGATTCTTTATAAATTATTGCTAACTATTTATAAATTATTTCTTAAATTGTAGTTTATATTTATTCTTGAATTAATTAAGTATATCCAACCAGCTTATGGACAAAACTTATATATTCTTTTTAAATTCTAATTGAATCTTAGAAATGGACAAAATCCAAGATTTGCGTAAATAAGTCGGCCTTCGTTTCTAAATAATGGACAAAACTTATATATTCTTTATAAACTTCTGAAATTCATAAAAGAATTTTAAATAAAATGAAATTAAATTTGAAACTACAAATTATTAAAAAATAATTTCAAAATATTTATAAAAATAAAATTACAATCGCAACACGTGAAGGCTGGCATCACACACACACACACACACACACACACACTTGTGTGTGTGTTCAAACTTGCACTTTCATAGTACGAATTCAATTTTGTAATTTTTTTTATATTCAAATACGCACTTTGAAAGTGTGAGTTCCATTATTATGTTTTTTAATATTCAAATTCGCAATTCCAATGTGCGAATTCAATTTCGCAATTTCATAATGCGTATTCAATTTTATTTCTTTTTTTAAAAGATTACTTGAAACCGCACATTGGAATTGCGATTTTTTTTAATATTTAAATCCATACTTGCATAGTGCTATTTTTTATTTTAATCTTTTTTAATATTCGGAATCGCACACTTGTACGATTCCATATACAAAATAGAAATTAGAGAATCACACGTAGTGTGCGATCCCACCTAAATAGATAATCCGCCAAGAACCACATCTGAAAAGACAATTTAACTTGAAAATTATTATATTTTAGTATTTTACCCTATAAATAGAAACATGTAAAAGAATTTTACTTTTTTAATTGAAAATGCAAATCTTAATTGATTACCGAACAATTTAGTTTTAATACAATCATTCGTATTAATCAACTATATAAAGGGGAGAGAAGACATATAATTTATCTAATTATTAAAGTATATAAATTACACCTACGGTGCGATTTACTTCCAAAATAAAAACAGCACCAAGAAGTAGGCTTCAGGTGCAGTTTCTATCCAATATTTCAAATCACAGATTTAAAATTTATGCTTACATGTTCACACATTAGTGTTTATCCGGGCCGGGTCAAGGATATTCTTTATAATTTCAATGTTATTCTTGCTTTCTTCGTCATTTTTCGCACTTCTATTTAGAAAGACAAGACTGAGAATATTCCTATATCACCCCAAATTACAACAACATAAAACTCCTTGTAATTGTACAAAATATATATCGCCAGTGTGTTGTCTACATTTGTGTGTGTATATTTTTCTGTACATATTGATTCAGCTCCATCATTGATTCCGAAACAACACTTATTGAACAGGCACAATAACACGAACCACCATAATATTTAGAGATAATTACAAAAGCACCCTTGATGTTTAATCTAATCAAACAAAAAATCAAGCAACTTTTAAAATTACAGAAAATGTCTTAGAGGTTTGATTTTAGTGTTTAATATTTTTATAACTAAATATGATTGATAAATTAATTGGAGTAGTTACGTAAATAGGTCAAATCTTTGTGGTTAAATATATATTAATTTATAGTAATTTATATTTAGGCTAGTGCATGAACTGGCCATGACTTTCTTTTCACACCTGTCAGGATTTTTAGAATCCAGGCAAGCCAAATACTCCACTTCCTCTTTTCAACCATCGTCAGCTTTAATAGAAAATTCTCTTTTCTTTTTTTTTTTTTTTAATTTCCGCCTGTTCTAATTATTCTCCCTGACTAACGATTATCGATTTGAACGATTATCTTCGGGAAAAAAAATCGAAGATCGGAGAAAATTATTATCGAAAGAGATTATGAAATTCGGAAAGGAATTTAGGATACATTTGGAGGAAACCCTACCGGAATGGAGGGACAAGTATTTGTCGTACAAGCCGTTGAAGAAGCTTCTGAAGAATATTCCGGCTCCCGGCGCCGATCATCTTCCGCTGGACGGCGCCTTGCCGGAGCTTCACGAATGGTTCGTGGGGATTCTGAACGAGGAGCTCGAGAAGTTCAACGATTTCTACGTCGATAAGGAGGAGGATTTCATTATCCGATTCCAGGTACCTTTTCCCTTTTATCCTCTGTTTTATTTTTTAATTAATTATTGCTATTTTGATAAATTGGCCTTGTAAGCGTTACTAGTAGCTTGAATTTATTGTGGGAAGTGTTTGATGTGGTGTTCGATTGATGAAGGGTTTGATCTCTCAATTCAATTGAGAATTTGAGTTTCAAATTCATCTTGGGTATGATGATTTTTTAATTGCAACTCAAATCAGGAGATAAGAACACTCGAATTTAGGATGTTGTGCGTGTGTGTTAGATGGATGGTGGTGAGAAAAACACGAAACATTTTAGAACTTGTGTGTTGCCATTAGAAAACTTTGTTTTAGATAAATTGATAAAATATTAATGCTAAGATTTTGTGTTGCCATTAGAAAGCTGTCAGCATAAATCAAAACTAATGGTGAAATGAACTACCAATGCCCAATTGATGTTCACTGCTATGAGTGAATATAAGTTTACAGCTCGTCTTATCAATTGTTGTCTCAGGCACTAAAGGAAAGAATCGAGCGATTAAAGGCGAGAGGAAGTAGGGAAGGGGTGTTTACTTCAGGGACTGAGTTTAGTCAAGAGATGATGGAGATTCGTAAGGATTTTGTCGACATTCATGGCGAGATGGTCCTTCTTAAAAACTACAGTTCCCTTAACTTTGCAGGTACAGAAATAAAATTCAATTTCATATTTGGATAATTACAAACCATCCTCGAGGTTTGGCCAAATTACAAAAAAATCTTTTTCATATTAGAAAATTTTGTTTTAGACAGATGAAATGTTGGGGCTGTTTGTAATATTTTGGAATGTTGAGGGGTGTAATTGTATAATATTTGATGACGACAGCGAAATCTGTCAGATCAACAAGCTTTTGGACAAAATGTAAATTAAAACCTCAAGGGTGGTTTTTGTTTTTGTTTTTTTCTTTTTTTTTGTAAATACTCCAAACCTCAAGGGTAGTTTTTATTATTATCCCTGACTGTTTAACTACCCTTGAGGTTTGATCTAATTACAAGAAAATCCAATTATCTTTGAAAAATAAATTAAACCCTTACGATTCGTATTTTGTCAATACCCTCTTATTTTTGGGTTCGATTTGTAAAATAGAAACAATATTTGTAATTTTGAAAGATATCCGAGTTTTTTTTTCTTTTTAATAATTTAAACTGAAATCTCTCAGCATTTGCTATATATTTTAGGTCTTATCAAGATTCTGAAGAAATACGACAAAAGAACCGGCGAATTGTTGAGTCTACCTTTTACTCAGCTCGCCGTTCACCAGCCCTTCTTCATAACCGAGCCCCTCACGAGATTAGTTCGTGATTGTGAGGCAAATCTCGAGCTCCTCTTCCCTTTGGAAGCCGAAGTGATCGAATCTACACCTAACGATCAGAAGCATAAAGAAACAACTCATACTAATGCACCAAATGCTCCTCAAGAAACAAAACCGCCACTCGGTGAAGAAACTGCAGATATTTACAAGAGTACCCTTGCGGCAATTAAGGCTATACAAGGGCTTAAGAAGGCAAGCTCAACTTATAATCCTTTGTCTTTATCGTATTTGTTTGGAAACCAAGATATCGATGGCACAGGGGCAGTAACGGAAGAAAACTCGCCTTGTGACTCGAACGGAGATGTTTGTTTGCCCAAATAACTGTTTTCGGTTTGCAGTTTTTTGTTTTTGTTTTTTTTGATGGAATGTGTGGTGAAAATAAATAAATAATTTTTTAAGTTTTAATAAGCTCCAACAGGATGTAACTAAATGACGTATTTTAAATTTCATTTTTGTTGGATATAGAGCTTTGGGATTTGGTGTTTAAGGGTGTGTACATTACTCTAATATTGAGATTTTCTGATCTGGGTTTTCATGGATGGTAGAAAAATTATTTGAAAAAAATGTGAATAACTGAGTGGAGGCGATGAAAATGTGATGAAGATGGTCGATGCTATTTTTTATTATTAATTTTTTTTATTACTAAAATAGTTATTTGAAGTGATTGTTGATTATGGAATAGAAGAAAGTGAAGTCTAATTTGGGATGTAATTGTGTACTGGTGATTGGAGCAAGAATAAGTGGAATTCTAGAATTTAAACTTCCTTTACAACCAATCACAACCTCCAATTTTACAAACCATTACTAGCCTGTGAGTGAACCACACTAGCTGCTAATATTGTGCCCTATTCACTACACTAATCATTCTTGTTTGCAGATTTAGCAGCTTCTCTTTTCTGAGAATTGCAGCACACACACACAACTATATATATATATATATATATATATATCATCTTCATAGTAGAAAGGCAATGGTACAGATTTGAATGTTCGAAAATTTCCAACATTGTTAAAATGCCCATTCTGAGTTAATACGATGACATAAAAAATTTGACGAGTATATATATAAAAATACCTGAAGAAGTTCCAAATGCCACTACGAAGAATCTCCAAGCAGTCAACAAGTGCAACCAAACATTTTTTCACTTTAAATAAATAAGTGCTAATAGAACCACAATAATTCATATTGAAATGAAGGGTTAGTTAAAAAAAGTTATATCTTTTTTTTTTTTTGCAATACCACAAACAAACTTCAGGGGTGGTTTTTATAATTATCCCTTTTTTATAATTGGGCAGAGCTTTAGGGGCAGCTTTTGTAATTTAGGAGAATAATGAACACTCACTATAGCAAGAAAGTACACCGCCTTGCTTGATATGAGAAGGTTATCTCTCAGCCATTTGATTTTCGCATTCTTTCGCAAAAGTGTTGTAAATCGTCGTTATTCCTGAGGTTGACGTGGCCATAATTCTCCAGAACATTCGTCTCCTCAGACTATACATTGCCCTCATGACAAGTGCCACTATTGTTGAGAAATATTTCAGGCCGTTAAGCCCTTGTGCGAAGTCACTGATATGTTTTTTGAGCAATCACAAGTTGTTAATAATTGCATAAAAAAGAAAATCGTTGATGTCATCAAATATATTTTTATTCATCCTAAAATTTTCAAAACATTACAAACACCCCAACTTTTATTTACATTTATAACCCTCAGCTTTTCTAAATATTATAATAGTCAAATGAAAAGTTTTTTGGCTATTTATAATATTTTGAAATCTTGAGGGGTGTAATTATGAAATATTTGATGATTCATCAATTTTCAATATATTGACTAACGGCTGGGCCAAAACATAACGACATTAAACATCATTGGTGATTTTTGTAATTCTCAAAGTTAATTATTTTACTTGTAAATACTCCAAACGTCAGAGCAGGGGCGGATCCAGGATTAATCGTTCGGGGAGGCCACGTATTAAAAGACAAAAATAATTTGATGAAATGGCGAGAATCAACTCGTGTTATATCAAGGGAAAAATATATTTTTAACCTTTTTGGTGTTACGATAAATTAGAAAGGATATGGAAAAAAAAGAAGGAAAAAATAAAAGAGCTAGAGAGGGGTGAAAGAAAATAAGAAATATATGTTTTTACTTCTAAGTTGGTACCATTAATTTGTGAAATTTGGAGAAAAAAAAGGTGAAAAAAAAAAGAGAGAAATGAGCGATATTTTTTTAATTTTATATTGTTATTTTTTAAGTTAAATAACGAGAAAGACAAAAATAATAAAAAAAAAAGTGAAAGGGATGATATTTTTAATTCCATATTTTTATTTTTAAATTTAATTGATGAAAAGGAGGAAAATCAAAAGAAATGAAAATGAAGGATAAAGAATATATGAATTAGTGGATAAAAAGAAGGAAACTAAAAAGAAACAAATGATAAGAGAAATATAAAAAGAGAGAAAAAAAACACAGAAAAATAAGAGATAAAAAAGAAAAATGTGCAAGAGTAGGAGTTGAACCATGAACTATTTGAGAAAAAACTAAGGCACAAACCACTAGACCAATCTACTTATTTGAAAGTTTTAGGGAGGCCAATATATATATATAACTACAAATAACAAAAATTATAAATAGTATTAGGGTTTTGGAATTTTTTTTTTTTTTTTGGGGGGTGGCGTGACCCCCTCAAGGACTAAGGTAAATCCGCCCCTGCGTCAGAGGTTGTTTTGTAATTTATCATAAGAAATTCCAGTTATCTTTTAAAACTTGGGGAGTGTTTGTGATAATTTTAAGAGAACAATTGTTAAGGGTACTTTTTGAGATGATTGGTAACGACTATATAATTTTTCGTAATAATCTCTCTCAAGGCACGTGTTTGATTTTCTTGTTGAAAGAATTGCAAACTTCGATTCACAGTTTTAATCAATACTCAATATGGTTTAAAGTATAAGATATTTTAGAAGGTGAAAATTTCTTCACAATAGAGGACGTTTAAGTAATTTTTTAAATATACTTCCAAGTTTACCCTTAATTAATGTATCCAAGAAGTGTGCTCATGGAAAGTCCCCTATCACTAATAACACTAATTAATTTAATTTAAGTATGTTGTTATTTTGTTAGTCCCTATCTACATCACTAATTTTATTTAAGTTGTTGAAATTTTGTTAAAGTTGTTGAAATTTTGTTAATCTTACTACTCCAGCATCAAAAATACTCTAATTCATTATGAAGAAAAAAAAGTGGATGTTGAAATTTCTTGGCTCCATTTCATAATGCTGAATGTTGAAAGTTTTTTGCTCTTTCAATTTTGGCTCAAATTAAAGAATGTCAACAATTTTTAAAGGGGTGTATTTATTTAGAACTTTTAAAAATATTTTAAGATTTCTAAAATCCTGATGTATTAATTAAGACATTTTAAAATTTATAAAAGTGCTGAGGTATTTAATTGAGATTTCTAATAAGTTATTAAATGTGCATAAAAGTCTCAAGATATTCATTTGAGATATTTTGAATTCATAAATTGTCATGAGGTATTTAATAAGTCAAATACTTCTTGAATTTGTGATTTGACTGAATTTTCCTAGACTTCTAAGGTATATACCAAATCCCACCACCAAATCTCATCTTTAAACATAAGATTTTACAAAACTTTTATAAACTCTCAACAAATATGTAAAATCAATAAAATTAAAAGAATATCCAAACAAATCTTAAAATGTCTCTACAAATTTTTTCTAAGACTTTTTTCGTACCACCATTTTAATATAGACATCAATTTTGAGTAAGTTTATCTTGAACTAGAATTTTCTTCGATGTGTATTGAATATCATGAAATATTGTTACCTGAATATTCAAAGGAGTAGAAAAATTGAAAAACAATTGAAAGAATAGATGGTGTTAAATGAAGAGAGAGAGAGAGAGAGAGAGAGAGAGAGAGAGAATTAAATATTATGGATGCGGAAGGTATTTGCAGTTGCATCCACCAATTTCTTAAATCTGTAGTAAGAATAAAATATGCTCTAACTTCGATGTATCTATCTGAGTACGTGAATCGTTTATGAGCAATCACTCAACTTTTTATAGGCACACATTGCTTGTATATTAGACCTACAAAATAAGAAGAAAAAAAGATATATATAAAATAAAATAAATAAATATCATTACTAACACAATAAGATCAAGTCCTAATAATATTTACTAGACTCAAATTCGAAATCTACTATAAGAACATAAATATACATAATGTATTGTACATAAATATTAATATGAAGTAAACAAGATAAAATCATATATTTCTGAATAATATATACTAAAATATACGAATTCTAATATAAGAGAAAGTGAATTACAAACTAAATAATATATATGATAATTAATTAATATGATAAATATCAGATTTTTCCTAAACAATTAAATTTTGAAAAAAAAAATATTAAATAAAAAACTAATAATTATTAAATCACATAATACGTAACTCAACAGTTCTTATACGTAATACTCCCTACGTACCACAAAAATAGTCCAGTATTCCATTTTTTTATGTCCCACAAAGATAGTCCAGTTACTATATTTAACATATCATTAAATTTTCATTTCCACACATACCTTTAATTAATATTCTTGAAATCCTAGTATTTTACATGGTAAATTGAAAATTGATGATTATAATGTAAAACATTAGAATTCCAATAACAAATATACTAATTCCAACTCTGATTTATATAATTATTAATAGATATTAATAAATTTAAAAAGGGTATAATTGTAATATACTAACTAAATTAATGATTTAAATATATAAACTACTCATTTTTTAATCTATGTGAAATCAACCGCAAGACTATCATTATGGAACGGAGGGAGTATTGCAAACTTCTTATAGCTTAAACCTGTGATAATAATAATAATAATAATAATAATAATAATAATAATAATTGAGAACAAGAATATTAGTTCAACAGTTCCAAGTCATTTAATAATATTTACCTCAATCAAGCATTTGTTAATTAATTATCTCATTCTTTAACTTAATCATATCTTTAATGTTGTTTTATTGATTTTAATTTTTTTGGCAAGTCATTAATAATATTTACCTCAATCAAACATTTGTTAATTAATTATCTCATTCTTTATCTTAATCATATCTTTAATGTTGTTTTATTGATTTTAAAAAAAAAATTGGCATGTCGATTGATGTATATTTGAGTCGTATAATATTGTTCAGTTATGAAGTGGACGATAACGCGTTAGCTGATCCGCCTAAAAGAGAAAAAATTGCTTTTTTGGTCTAATATGTTGTCAACTTTCTAATTTTGGACCAAGATATTGTCCACAATCAAAACACATATACGAAGTTGGCAAACTCATCAAAAAAGGTACAAAACTATCCAATTCGGGCTTGATGGCTGACGTGGCAGGATCCAATGTTTACTTATCAATTTTTATTTAATTTAAATGCAAAAAATCAGTATACCTAAACTACAGAATATACCCCCAAGACTCTTGAACTCCCTCCCATTGCCTTATCTGAAACACTTATGCGACACATATATTTCCCCAATCTCAAATTTTTGCAAACCCTAATTTCTCAAAATCTTTCGAAAACCCCAACTAATCTCGAGCAAAATCTACATTATTGAAAGGGAATCGAACACAAATTACTTTGATTCCGTGATTACGACGCAAAGATGAGATTGAGAAGGGCAAATTTGGGTAGTATTGAGGGGGGTTTTGAGGAGGATGGTGGTGAAGGGCGGGGTGGTAAGGGTAGTATTGAGGGTGATTTGAGGAGGGTGATGGTGAAGGGCAGGGTGGGAAGAGTAGTATTAAGGGGGATCTTGAGGAGTAGGGTGATGGTGAAGGGCAGGGTGGGAAGGGTAGTATTGAGGGGGATCTTGAGGACGAGGGTGATGGTGAAGGGCAAGGTGGGAAGGGTAGTATTGAGGGGGATCTTGAGGACGAGGGTGATGGTGAAGGACAAGGTGGGAAGGGTAGTATTGAGGGGGATCTTGAGGAGGAGGGTGATTTTGAGGATAGTGATTATGATATGGAGTCAAAAAAAATGATGATGAACTATTTAATAAAAGTGTTGATGTGGATGTTGAGTGGTTAGGTAATGAGACATTAGCTAATGAACTATGTCAAGGAGAGTGTAGGGAGTCGGGGGAGGATGATATCATGGGGAGTGTTGATGATTTAGTGAGTGAGTGTGGTTCTGATGCTGAAAATTCTGGCCCAAAATTCCCTATTTTTAATCCAATTGAAGTGTATGACCCTCACTTTAAAGTAGGAATGCTCTTTGGCACCAAAGCTGAACTTAGGAAAGACAATCACTCTGATGCAATTAAGCTTAAGAGAAATATTAAAATAACAAAGAATGATAAGGTATATGTTCATGCTTAATGTCTTGATAAGAGTTGTGGATGGAAGCTTCATGCTATTAAGCTTGTAGATGCTATCACTTTTCAAATCATAAAGTATACACCAGTGCATACTTGTAAGGTCACTAACAAGGTTAGAAACATCAAATCTACTTGGTTGGTTGGGAAATATCATAACAAGTTTAGGAATGATACAAAGAGGGGGGTAAAGGAGTTTAAGAAGGATGTAATTGATGAACTTAGGGTTCATATTTCAAATCAGCAAGCATATAGGTGTAAGCAGAAACCCATAAAAGACTTCGATGGGATACCAGATGAACAATATGAGTTACTGTGGGATTTTTGTGAAGAAGTCAGAACATCTAACTCTGGTAGTACAGTATTGTTATGAACTGATGAAACCACTGGTGAAAATCTTTTTGATAGGTTGTACATTTGTTTGCATGCACTGAAAGAAGATTTTAATATGGGTTGTAGGACTGTAATTGGGGTGGATGGTTGTTTTCTTAAGGGGACACATGAGGGTACTCTACTAACAGTTGTAGGTGTTGATCTTAATAATAACATATTCCCCATTGCATATGTTGTTGTTATTGTAGAGAATAGGGATAGTTGGGAATGGTTCTTGCATCTTCTGAAATGGACTTGCATATAAAGAAGGATTATGAGTGGACTTTCATTTCAGACAAGCAGAAAATTTTAATCAGTGCCACGCATGAAATATTTCCCAATTCTGACCAGAGGTTCTGTGCTAGGCACTTGCATGAAAATTTTAAGAGGGCAGGGTTTAGGGGGAAGTTGTTGAAGAATGCATTTTGGATGGCAGCTGGAGCATGCACAGTGAATGAGTTTAGGAGAAGGATGTCTGCACTTAGGGCCATTGATGAGAGGGCATGTACTGGTTCAATGATCCCCCCCCACTAGTGGAGTAGGTCTCATTTCAATGTTTATCCTAGGTGTGACATGCTGCTAAATAATTCTTGTGAAACATTCAATAGCAACATTACTGAAGCTAGAGAGAAGCATATAATGTCTATGCTAGAATGGATCTTGGAGTATTTGATAAAAAGATTGCAAAAGAACAGGGACAATGCTGCTGCAAATTGGACTGGTACTTTTTGTCCTAAGATTAAAGAGATACTGGATAGACATTTTAGCAACTTAGTTGAGTGCATACCCATCAAAGCTGATGAATACAACTTCCAGATTGAGTGTGCCAATGGTGATCAACTCAAGGTCAACTTGAAAGACTGTAAATGTGGTTGCAGGAAGTGGGAGTTGAGTGGGATCCCTGTGTTCATGCTGTGAGTGCTATACATTTCCAGGGGTGGGATTTAGAAGACTTTGTGAATCCTTACTACAAGATAGAAACATATAAGAGGGTGTATGAGGCTGCAATAATGCCTATTAATGGCAGGAAAGAGTGGGTCCCTACTGATTCTGAGCCACCATTACCACCAAACCTTGGTAGGGCTCCAGGCAGACCAATAGTATTGAGAAGAAGGGAGCCTGATGAGGCAAAAAGTAATGTCAGAAAAAGAGATAGAGTGAAGCCAAGTGTTGTGACTGCTGATGGCCTTATTAAGAGACAGCAAATGGGATTGAAGTGTAGCAATTGCCATGGAACTGGACACAATAAAAGGGGCTGCCCACATCCCAAAGGGTTCCACTTAGTCAGCCAACTGAGCCAAGTCAACCAAGTCATCCAACTGAGCCAAGTCAACCAACTGAGCCACCTTCTCAAGTTATCCCAGCCAAGAACCAGGTTAATTTTTTTTTCAATTCTCTTATTATTTACTGTATTAACTTTTAATATAGTGTCTTTTTCATTATGGATTCTTTTAATGACTCATTAGGTAAAAAAAAAAAAGGGCTCAACAAAACACAGGCATTGAGCTCCCAACACAAGGAAGTGTGGTAGGAAGAAAACCAAGCAAAAATAGGAAGAAAATGTAAGCAAAATTTTAATTCTTTGTACTTGTGTTTATTATTATTTTTATTATTATTATTATTATTATTATTATTATTATTATTATTATTATTATTATTATTATTATTATTATCTATCCCATTGTATTTTGTTTCAAATGAGCTCTTACATTTGATATTATCCAGACAAAAGGTGCAACCTCTGCTGGCCCATCTATGTACCAACAGTTCCAGCAAGGCAGAAATCTTGGTGGGGTCAACATCATTACAACTCCTGTTGTTAGACAATTCATACCTAGCCAACAGAGCTCCATTACACATAGGGATACTCTGCTTAAACAGATCTTCAGTGAAGCTGGTCAGAAATACAGTTCCATTTCAAGTCTGATTGCTAGAAGATGAGCCTGGTGGTCAGACTATGAAGAGAAAGGGGAAGGAGCCTATGTGATTTCACTGGATTTTTCTTTCTTCAGTTTTTTGTCATGTAATTTAATTTGTGATTGACAATTTTCTTTTGATTGACAATCTTGGGCGGTGTGATGTAATGTAACTTATGTTTGACAATTTTCTTTTGAATGGGCAAGTATGTGTTGAAATTGTGACTCCTAGTTGTTAGAAATTACAGTGAGCACAAACAGGGAACAATCTGTAAACACACTAGAAACTGGAAAAAATAAAACATAAAGAAAGTAGTTAAGTCGAGTCGAGTTTAGAACTCTGTCCGCAAGACGAAATAGCCCCGGTAGTGCCCTTCGGTTTTGGATATTCGTCCCCAAAGATAAAATGACTTCGTCTCTAATATTACAGCACTGTAAATATCAGAGCTCCGACGAACTAGATGAATATGATCTGAGTTACGTAAAGAAAATAAAACAGAAAATAATATGTAGTGTTGTTGTGTGTACTTCGTATTTGCAGGTGTTTCAGGTGATTCTTCGTATATGGAAATGTTGGAGCTCCTCACCCTTTTATAGGGGTTCCAGCGGGGAAGGTTACAGCCAATAAAGAGGTCATTAAGACATTCAAAACGTACCTGGCACCTGACAGCATGAACCTGGACAGGTTCAGCGTGTACAAACAAACGCAGCCAGGAAAATGGTCAAAGTAACGTCCACGCATGGCATGACGTTTGACCTGAACGATCAGGAGTTACAAAAATAATTCAGGTGTCAAAAAGGTTAGTCAGGGTTGAACCAGAACCAGAACCACCTCAATCGGACCAGCCAATTCGGACCAATTGCCCAAGACCCAAGTCCCAGGCCCAGAGCCCAGGACCTAGGACCTAGGACCAAGGTCCGGTTCGGGCTCGGGCTCGAGTTCGGATTCACTCGGCTCCGCCGAAGGCGGACGGGCGAACCCAAGTCCAAGAGCCCGCGTGAGTTTCGTTTACACAAATCTCACAGCACCCTCTGGCCCACTTGATATCCACTAATGAAATGTAATCAATTATAAACTCCCTTCCACATTGATTAACTATCAATGTGGGATAACCAAAAACGCAATTAAGCAACCGTTCAACTTCCAAGCAACATTTCTCACTCATCAATAATTGGATTTGAGAAATTCAAAGTGCTACGATTAACTACACGACACGTAGATCGAGCCTATACAATTCGTTAACACAAATTTTTGCTGTACCACTAAATTGATTAAATAAAATTTACAACAATCTCCCACATGAGTGAGAAACTCCAAAAACGAAAAATATGAATGCAAATACATAGCTCAGTCCTTAAGAGATAATAAAGAATAGGGATAGGTGACTTGTAGCCTTGAACCTTCCTTAGTCAATACTACCGAGCATGCCGATGGATTAGTGAACATAATTCTTTAACTATTCCCCTTTGTGTATACTAGACAATAGTACCAACCCACTAAGGTCTCAAAATTCTTCCGTTCTCACGTTTGTATCCGTTTCCGATCATGGACAGCTTCTTTGGATTTATAAGCATTCAGTAGAAGCGGCCCTCACTTCTCGCTTACATAGGTGATTCTTAAAAACCAGCATTTTGTCATACTCAAGTCAAAGACCTGCACAAGAATCATTAAAAATCAGAGATTTATCCTCACCATGTGACAGATTATAAACTCTACTTTTGCCGTTTAAGGATTAGGGTCGTAGAGTTTTACTTACCCAGACTTTTATAGTTTAGTTTTTCCATTGAACCAAGTTTGTGGGATCTCCACTCATCATGGTTGGGTTTCCACTACAATCATCTTCAAGATGTGGATTTCACTCACATTCCTCCAAGCAACTTGTACATCTGATCTCGAGCTATGTTCTTTGTAAATGGATCCGTTAGATTATCTATCGACCTTACGTAGTCAACTGAGATAATCCCACTCGATAATAGATGTCTTACGGTGTTATGTCTCCGACGAATATGCCGAGACTTGCCGTTATACAAACCACTTCTTGCCCTTCCAATAGCAGCTTGACTATCGCAGTGAAGCATGACCGGTGGCACAGGTTTCTCCCAACATGGAATATCTTCTAAAAAATTACGAAGCCATTCTACTTCTTCACCTACCTTGTCCAAAGCGATAAACTCAGATTCCATGGTGGGTCGGGCTATACATGTCTGTTTAGTGAATCTCCAAGAAACAGCTCCTCCCCCAATTATAAACACATACCCACTTATTGACAGAGAGTCCTTTGAGTCGGATATCCAGTTTGCATCACAGTAACCTTCAAGTACCCTGGGGTATCTACCATAATGTAGCCCAAAGTTTAGAGTATACTTTAAGTATCTAAAAACTCTCACAAGCGCTTTCCATTTACTCCCTAAATGTTTACAACCTTCAGGTAAATCAGTCAGAATCCACGTATGGTTCTGCATGATCGAATCGATCTCGCTCTGTACAGCTTCCTTCCAAAATGAACTATCAGTTTGTGAGAAAGCTTCTTTCAGTGAATTTAGTTCTTCATCCAAGAGAAAATCCACATAGTCAGGACCGAAATCCTTAGCAACTTTAGTTCGAGTGCTCCGTCTAGGAGTTAGAGCTTCGAGTTCTGAACCAGGTCATTTACGAGACTTAGGTTCAACCCCCACAAGTTCTTGACTTGTAGTTCCTTTAGCATTACCAGTGTTTGAACTGGAAGCAGCTTTATACTTACAAGGATAGATATTTTCAAAGAATATCGCATTTCTTGACTTAATGGTAGTTCCGACATTCATGTCAGGAACCTCTGACCTATGAATTATAAATCGATAGGTATTCAGTGCATAACCAATAAAAATACAATCAACCATTTTAGGTCCGATTGTCACTTGCTTCGGTAGAGGCACTTTTACCTTCGCTAAACACCCCCACACTTTGAGGTATTTATAAGAAGGTTTCCTTCCTTTCCAAAACTCGTAGGGAGTTTCTTCCCTTCCTTTAAGTGGAATTTTATTGAGGATATAGTTAGCCGTTAAAACAGCTTCCCCCCACATGTTTTGAGGTAACCCAGAACTAATCAACAACGCATTCATCATTTCTTCCAAAGTACGATTCTTGCGTTCTGTAACTCCGTTCGATTGAGGTGCATACAGAGCTGTAGTTTGATGAATTATGCCACTTTCATTGCACAACTCCCCAAACGGAGCTACGTATTCCCCTCCTCTATCGCTTCGGATAGATTTGATTTGGCAGTTAAGTTGATTTTTGGCTTCATTTTTTAAGTTCTTGAAAGCTTCAATAGCGTCATCTTTACCTCTTAATAGGTATAGGTAACAATACCTTGTGCAATCGTCAATAAAAGTAATGAAGTACTTTTTACCACCTCTTGTTTGCACAAACTTCAAATCACATACGTCCGTGTGAATTAATTTTAGAGGTGTCATGCTCCTTTCTACCGATTTAAACGGTAACTTTGTCATTTTTGCTTCTACGCAAATTTCACACTTACTTTTATTAACAAATTCATTTACTTTAAGTAAATTGAGATTTGACAAATGTTTTATTGCATTTAGATTAACATGGCCTAATCTACAATGCCATAAACTGGAGCACTCAGTCAAGTAAGAGGAATCAGAAGTAATTTTATTAATGATAAGTTTTGGGCGTATAACCATTACACTTAACTTGAACAGTCCATCTGTAAGGTAACCCTTACCCAGAGGTGTTCCAAACTTAGACAGTACAAAATTATTAGCCTCAAATACAAGTTTAGAACCAAGACTAACTAGTATTGAATCAGAGACTAAATTCTTCCGGATGTCCGGAACGTGCAGCACCTCATTCAGAGTGATCTCCTTTCCAGAAGTCATTTTGAGGACAACTGAGCCAACACCTGCAACTTGCGAAGACGCTTGGTTTCCCATGTTCAACTTCCTTCCCTCACAAGGATGGTATTTGGAGAACAAGCTCCGGTCTGCACACACATGGGCAGTTGCAGCAGTATCGATGAACCATTGACAACGGTTCTCGACCATGTTAGCTTCCTCAGTGATAACCGCAATGAGATCATCACTATTCAGCTCTCTCTCGGCTAAGTGAGCACTTGGCTTGCCCTTCTTTTTCTTTGGCTTGTGACAGTTCTTAGACCTGTGTCCAGTTCTGCCACAATTGAAGCAGTCGCCGCTGAACTTCTGAGAAGAAGGAGCATTCTTCTTTGCGTTGCCATGATGCATCCTCTTCTTTGAGCTGTCTCCTCGTTCAAATAGGTTCACCCGAGGTTCATCTGAACTTATCGAATTCTTGTACTGAAATCAAACTTCGGACTCAATTCGTACCTTTCGGATAATATCTTCAAGAGACATCACCTTTCGCTTGTGCTTGAGATACGTCTTGAAGTCTTTCCAGCTTGGAGGAAGCTTATCAATCATGGCAGAAGCCGTGAAAGTATCAGGAAGTATCATCCCCTCGACGTGAACGTCATTCACCAGCATTTGGAATTTTTAAACTTGTTCCATAACTGGGCGAGAATCAACCATCTTGTAGTCCATGAAATTCGTGACTACAAATTTCCTAGTTCTAGCCTCGTCGGAGCTGTACTTCTTCTCAAGTGCCTCCCAAATATTCTTGGAGGTCTTTGCGTCCGAGTACAAGTTACTCAGACTATCTTCTAGGCTACTTAGAAGAAAGCCTTTGCACAGATAGTCGCCGTTATGCCAGTTATCGTAGGCAGCACGAACATTGAAGTTAGTCTCGGACTCATCCGGAGTAGGTGGTTCGTCTTCCTTCACGAAGTTAGCGAAGCCAAACATCGTAAGGTAGAACAGCATCTTTTGTTGCCACCTCTTGAAGCCTTCCCCATTGGATTTTGGAGGCTTCTCCGCGGCGGGCATGATCCGTGAGGAGTGCACCGGAGCATTCATAGTTGGAACAAAAGTCCCCATCGTACACGTTGCATGGGTAGCTGAAACATGTGAGTACGTCGGTGGGGCCGATGCGAACATGCTTGGAATCGAGGTTCCCGTCATCACAGTCGAAGATGACACATTTTGGACCGCAGTCCCCATCCCATAAGGGAATGATCTAGCAGTCGAAGCAGTGGCTGAAAATATACTTGGAACCGTAGTTCCCGTCATCCCAGAAGGATGGCTCACAGCCGAAGCTGACCCAGTTTTGACCGAAGTCCCCATCCCGTAAGGGAACAAACCAGCAGTGGCTGAGTTCGGGTTGGTCGAAGAGAGACGCCTTGAAAGTGTCTCCAGGAGGGTGTCGATAGTCCCTTGGTTGAAGAGGAAGTCAACATGACTCATGTTTGTGTTTGGCGTAGAGACGCCAATGGTAGTGGTGTTCGTGACTGCAGGGGCAGTGGTCGTCGTCGTCGAAATGGTAGATGTAACAGCAAGAGCGGTCGAACTGATCGAAGTGCTGGAGGTCGACATTTTTCCAGTTAGGGACAATAAAACAGTAGATTACAGATTACAAATATATTTCGTCTTGCGATTGTTAGAAATCACAGTGAGCACAAATAGAGAACAATCTGTAAACACACTAGAAACTGGAAAAAATAAAACAGAAAAAAAAAAGTAGTTAAGTCGAGTCGAGTTTAGAACTCTGTCCGCAAGACGAAATAGCCCTGGTAGTGCCCTTCGGTTTTGGCTATTCGTCCCAAAGATGAAACGACTTCGTCTCTGATATTACAGCACTGTAAATATCAGAGCTCCGGGGAACTGAATGAATATGATCTGAGCTACGTAAAGAAAATAAAATAGAAAATAATATGCAGTGTTGTTGTGTGTACTTCGTTTTTGCAGGTGTTTCAGGTGATTTTTCGTATATGGAAATGTTGGAACTCCTCACCCTTTTGTAGGGGTTCCAGCGGGGAAGGTTACAGCCAATAAAGAGGTCATTAAGACATTCAAAACGTACCTGGCACCTGACAGCATGAACCTGGACAGGTTAGAGCCCAGAACCCAGGACCAAGGTCCAAAGTCCGGTACCGAGCTCGGGCTCGGGCTCGGGCTCAGATCCGCTCGGCTCTGCTATCGGCTTCGCCGAAGGCAGACGGGCGAACCCAAGTCCAAGAGCCCGCGTGAGCTTCGTTTATACAAAGTTCACAACACCCTCTGGCTCACTTGATGTCCACTAATGAAATGTAATCAATTATAAACTCCCTTCCACATTCATTAACTATCAATGTGGGATAACCAAAAATGCAATTAAGCAACCGTTCAACTTTCAAGCAACATTTCTCACTCACCAATAATTGGATTTGAGAAATTTAAAGTGCTACGATTAACTACACGACACGTAGATCGAGCCTATACAATTCATTAACACGAATTTTCGATGTACCATAAAATTAATTAAATACAATTTACAACACTAGTTTATCAAATTATAATGTCAGGTTTTGGTGTAAAGTTTTGTAAGTTTTTCATGTAAGGAATGATGTGATCAAAGTATAATCTAGGGTGATCAAGCTTATTTTGTAGGAATAGTGCAATCTCAGTTTCTTGAATGGTGCAATCCCAGTTTCTTGAATGGTGCAATATTGGGATTGTAATTTTTCATCTCTATTTTTTAATTATTGTTTGCCTTTTCATGTCTGTTTAAGATTGTCATATTTATACCATTACCTTTATTGTTATCATCTTTAAACCATTGTTTGAATTGGTATTGTCATTTAGAATTACAAGTTCCTGTTTCTACAAATAGGGGACTGAAAAATCACCACAATTACAGTGACATTAGCAATAAGTTTGGATTACATGTTCCATTTTCTGAAAATAGGGGACTCAAAAATTACCACAATCACAATGACATATAACTAGTTGAAGACATTAAAATCATAATACCAAGCATTACATAAGAACAGTGACAATAAATTTTATAAAACAACAATTCCATCTACTTAAATATTACATAATTACATTAAATAAATAGTTAAAGGACATTAAATTATCATTAATGGCAGAAAACGTCTAGTTAAAATCATTAAAATCACAATACCAAGAATTACATAAGAAAAGTGACAATAACTTTTACTTGAACTATTAATGGCAGAAAAAATGAGGATTAATTCAAAAAATAGGACACACATCCCTATTCAACTATTTTTAAATTTCAATTCTGCAACCACATCAACAGTAAGATCGCCCAAGTAATTACAAGCCACACTTGCAGCTTTTTCCTTTTTCCGGTTAGGATTTTTATTTGGGCGACATGTTTCTCCTTCAAACTATTAATTTCAGCTTTATGCTCTTCCTTCATCGACTTTATTTCGGCTTGAAGCTCTTGAATTGTACGAGTTGATAATGGATCATCCCAATTGAAGAAATTGCACCCACCAGTACTCCAATTCTTGCAGCCATGGAATCTCTTACCTGAATTTCGTTGTGTCCCAGACGTGCGTAACTCGGCCTTCTTATTGCAATAACAATTAAAGCACGAAGAAGAGGAAGCTATATAAAAAGTAGGAGTGTGAGGAAGAAGACATTTAGTTTTTCTTTTTCTCTCACCTAGGGCTCGACGGGTTGGGGGAAGGTGGGAAAAATGGGGGACAAAATGGTTTTTTCATATTTATTCATATTCAAGAGAACATTGGATCCTACCACGTCAAACATCGGGGGTATATTCGTTAGTTTAGGTATAATTTTCGATTTCCTGCATTTAAATTAAATGAAAATTGATAAGTAAACATTGGATCCTGCCACATCAGTAATCAAGTCCGAATTGAATAAATTTGTACATTTTTTTGATGATTTTGACAACTTCATATATGTATTATGATAGTAAACAATATCTTGATTTAAAATTAAAAAGTGGACAACATGTTAAAAAAAAAAAAAGCAATTTTCACCCTAGAAGACATCAGAGAATTTAATCTACAAAGGCATACCAAGAACTAAATGAGATGGCAACCACGTAATAATAACAATAATTTTAATTACAATAATTTCATGTTACGTGTTTCTTGCTCTTAGTATAATTTGAATCAAAAGCAGAAAGTGGCATTTGAAGCTAAAAGCTGGCAATCACTTTTTGTTTCTCTCTTCTTAATTTTATTGAAGTGTTTGCAACCTCTCCCTATATCGATAACCGCAATAGATAGAATTATTATCTTCTTTCTCAAAAATTACCCGAATAGAGCTAAAGAGTAAACGATGTGTAAGTGGCAATTATTATTATCATTATTAATTTTATTTTTTATTTATTTGAAAAATAATTTTTGTGTGATTTTTTTTTTTTTTTGGTTTCAGCATAATCTGTATTAAAGCTTTTCAGAAGCCGAAGTTGCTGGTAAAACTCGATGAAGGCCCGTTGCAATTTCTTTCGGGTTAACTCCTTTTCAAACGACTTATTATTGAGTTAAACATTATGACTTGGATTTTATTTTGAAGAACTTAAGTGGTGTTTGATTTGATTCTCCAATCTCCCCCGAAATGGTTATGTCATCTAATAACGTTTAATTTGAAGGTAGAATGCCTTGAATCCCTTGGTTTGAGGGCCTTAAATTTGGCAATTTGTGTATATATAAAGGAATTCTACTCAACAACTTGTCAATTAATTCATGTCGAGAAAGAAAATATCTATATTTTCCATGTTCATAGAATTTGACTTGTTCGTCCAATAATTTGGTATATCAAGTATAATTTTCTATTAAATAAATATTTTATTTGGTTTTAGATATAATATAAAAAATACACAAATTACTCGATAATATATTTTTATACCGAACTCAAAATTTACGTGTTTAAAATCATTTAT
Source organism: Phtheirospermum japonicum (assembly GCA_014905375.1). Taxonomy (NCBI): domain Eukaryota; kingdom Viridiplantae; phylum Streptophyta; class Magnoliopsida; order Lamiales; family Orobanchaceae; genus Phtheirospermum; species Phtheirospermum japonicum. The sequence goes on from BMAC01000216.1 coordinate 1,060,344, forward strand.
TAACTTAAAACCTACAAACTCATGCACACATGCATGTGATAAATTGTGTCCATCAACTATCTACAAGTTGATAGTCATCAACCATTAATTCCCGCCTCACAATAGATTTTATTTTTATATTTATATTATATATATAAAAAATTAATACCCAATTACTTAGTCAAACAACATCTTAATCACTTAGAAAATACACAAAAAGTCAAAGCATGCTGTTAATGAAATGCAAGAGATTGAGCAGGATTTGATCCGTCAATTCTGTTAAGAAATTTTCTACTCTATGAAATGGCTGCTTTGAAGTTTCAACTTTATGTTATCCTGACGTCAGCTAATATGTTATTGTATATTCTGTGGTGATAAAGTAAATATTAAACAAAACTGTTTTTAGTTAATCTAACATTCTATAACTATTTGTTTATTTATATCCAATATTCTACTCCACCAAAGTCGTCTCCTCTGGTACTTATTTTATATAAACATATTACAACTTTAATAATCTCAACTTATGTGTACGAGAGAAAGTAAGTGATGTTTGAATAGTGGTGTGGCTAACCTAATTTATTTATTGTTTATGGAAAAATCAAATATTAGCTCATTTTTCAATGCACTTGATCCATATTTGCTGGCAATATCATCAGGTGGGCTTTGGACATGATCCACAAAAATAGGGGCTGTTGATTCCTCTTTATTACATAAAATAAAATAAAAATATAACAATCATGTCTCCCTGATTTTATTTGCAGAGAGAACAAATTTAAGAAACCACAAATTTAATCCTTATACTTTGTTTGAGATTTATTTTGTTCCTTAAATTATCGCGACGATTTTGATTAAAAAATAAAAAGTCGAAATTGTTAGAAAACCGCCATTTTTGGCGGTTTGAATGTCCGGTTTGGACAGTTGTAATATTTACAAAGCACTAGCCTGTGAGAAAATAAACACATTAGCTAGTATTTTGCCCTTATACACTAATCACTCAATGCACACCAAAAAAAAGAAAAATAAAAACCCTACTATTTTCTCTGTTACATAATCTTTTCATCTTCGTAGTAGAAAGGCAATGGTACGGATTTGAATGCTCGAAAATTTCCAACGTTGTTGAAATGCTCATTCTCCAACCTGCTCAAGTTAACAATATATGCCATTACCAAACAAATCTACAAAATCTATTTATATATATATATATATATATAAATACCTGACCACTAGCTTGTAACTCAAGTGGTATCACTAACCCTTTATAAGGGTGTTGACAAGGGTTCGAACCCTAGACCTACCTGAAGAAGCCTTTCAAGATATTTGAGATTTATCTTCTACTTCTCAACCACTTGACCCAACTTATTAAAAATATATATATATATAAATACCTGAAGAAGTTCCAAATGCCGCGACGAAGAATCTCCAAGCAGGCAACAAGTGCAACCATTGAGTTCCTATGCAGAAAAGGAGCTTCATTGAAATCAAGAATCAACTGCATCCACACCAGTCTCAGACCTATGTTCACCACCTGCACCAAATTCCAACCCAAATATTATTGCACCAAATTCCAACCCAAATATTATTTCACTTTAACTAAATAGATGCTAATATAAGTATAACCACAACAATTCACATTAAAATAAAGGGTTGTTTTAAAAAAGTCATCTTTTCTTCTTCTTCTATTTTATTTTTTGGTACATACCACAAACAAACTTCAGGGGTGAAATTTGTAATTATCCCTTTTTATAATTGGGCAGCTTTTGTAATTTAGGAGAAAAATGAATACTCACTATAGCAAGAAAGTACACAGCCTTGCTTGATATGAGAAGGTTATCTCTCAGCCATTTGTTTTTCGCATTCTTTCGCAAAAGCCCCCAATCCCGTACAATATCCCAATACGTGTTGTAAATCGTCGTTATTCCTGAGGTTGACGCGGCCATAATTCTCCAGAACATTCGTCTCCTCAGACTATACATTGTCCTCATGACAAGTGCCACTATTGTTGAGAAATATTTCAGGCCGTTAAGCCCATGTGTCACGTTTTTCTGCTCAAATACCTGGCGAAGGCACTGAAAAGTTTTTCCAGCAATCACAAATTGTTAGTAATTGCATAAAAATGAAAAGGTAGAGCTAACGGAAAATCGTTTATGTCATTAAATATATTTTTAATTATATTCCTAAAGGTTTTGGGCTATTTGTATTATTTTGAAAATTTGAGGGGTGTAATTGTGAAATATTTGATGAATCATCAATTTCCCACAGATTAACTAATGGTTGGCCCAAAGCATGAACAGAACCAAACCTCGAATGTGGTTTTGTAAATACTCCAAACGTCGGGGTAGTTTTGTAATTGAAAGATAATGGGATTTATTTTTTTTAAATTTTGTAACTAAACTGAACGTTGAGGCTAGTTTTTACCGATTATTCGTAGAAAATTTACACCGATTCATGTACTAGTTTAAATTTTACCTGAAGGACGCGGGCCATGAATGGAATGATTGCAACGGCTATATAAAACTTTTCGTAATGTTCGCTCTCGAGGCACGTGTTTGATCTTCTTCTAAAGTCACCCCATCCGTAGTAGCATATGTAAAATTGTAAACTTCTTATAGCCTGAACCTGCAATAATAAATAATAATACATGGAGGACAAGACTGTTAGTTAAATAGTTCCAAGTGTTTACCAAATCAAAAAAATCGTTAATAATCTCATTGTTTAACTTAATTAAGACATGACTAAAAAAAAGGTGATTTAATTTTTTTAACTTTATTTTTGTTTTTTCGATTTAAACTTTTTTGTCATGTAGACAGGTGATATATTTCACGGTTGTATAACTAAAGCACCTGGCTCGTTAGCTGATCCGCCAAGAAGAAATCGGAGAATGTAACCTACAAAGTCATAGCAAGAAGTGAGATGGCAACAAGGTAATATAATAATAATAATAATAATAATAATAATTTTAAAAATTTTGATTACAAAATTTTAATTTTACATGTTTTCTTGCTCTTAGTATAACTTGCATACCATGTAAAGAGGCGCCAAAATACATCGCCACGCACATCGAATGAGAAAAAAACGACTCGAACGAAATACAATGTTGAAAGGACAAAAGGTTATAACAAGCACAACCTATAAAATAAATATACAAGCGTTAGCATCCATAATTGAAAAAAGAAAAAAGAAAAAAAAAAGAATTGATAGGAGAAAAATTACATTGAAGTAATATATTGCATAATATAAGTGGTAATTACAAATTAACCCCTCAGGTTAGCCTAAATGGAAAAGAAACAGTTATCTTTCGAAATTACAAATATCCCCTGACGTTTGTTTTTTTTCACACTTTAAGAGGGTACTTTTTAAATTTGAAAGATAACTTCTTTTTTTTTGTAATTTAGCTAAACTTTAGGGGCAATTTTGTAATTATACTAAAGAATATCTTCAGACTCACAATGACTAGGCCTAACGGGACCAATTCTGTTATTGTCTGAAAACTTTGTGTGTCCGGATCCATTTCCATGTCTAAGTTTGCAAGCACGGCCGCAAATGCAAGCATCGATAACCCAGATGCAAGAAGAAAAATTTCTCGAAAACCCATTTCAGTTCCGGGTTTGTATCCAAATATAAATGGGTAGTTGACCCGATACCGTCTCCAGAAGTACGTGTTCGCCCCGTACATGAGCATGTGTAGGACAATGTACAAAAACAAGCTGCAAAGAGAGCAAAATAATATTGATTTAGCAAAATGTTTAGCTCGTGCAAGAACGAAGCACATTTTTGTCCGGAATCGTTAATTTGAGAATTAGATACCTATAGAGTGGGAATATATTGGACATGTATTGATCTCGTCCCTCGTGATTAAGAAGGTTCCGGGCGTGTATGGTGACGATAATGCCGGCGAAAAGCGCTATAGAACAACCGGTGAATAGACCTATGAAAGAAACAAAATTCGCGAAACTTAATTAGATTCTGCTTTTAGAGAAAGTGATTTATTGTAGCTAGTAGAACGCGAAAAGATAGTCGAGAATCGGAAGTTGGTAGTGTTCGGTGAGTAAGTTGTAAAAGTATTTTGTTTGTCTGTAAAAGTTGAGCTACTACAAGTGTAATAAAAATCTAAAAAACAACCTTTCTCTTTATTTTTAATTTTTGATTAAATTATAATCAGAAGCACAAGTTGGCATTGAAAGCACTAAAGCTAACAATTACTTTTTTTTTTTTTTTATTATGAAATTCTTGTTCTTACATAAAAAATGTATATTTATTCATCTCGTTAAGTTCAACGAATAATTTGGTTCCTAATTGTGGAAAGCTTAATTACCGAGGAAAAATGTTATACTATGCCTCTCTTTTTTCTCGCGCGGTCTTAAGAAATTCATTCCTTTTCTACGGTTGCCTTTGGCGAAGTGCTTAATGAAAGTCGTCTCTAGTCTTTCCATTAGCGTGTTAACCTGACAAGAACGAAACATGGAAATTTAAGGTTAAGCAGAGATTTTATAAGAAACTAATAAATGCCGAGTAGCATGTTTAACATCACATCACAGACCTCATCGGAGCTGCCAAGATACGACCTATCGACTATCTCTAAGTAAGAATTTGAAGTATTTCTTGAAGTGATCTGCAAATAAGTCATGAATTTAGACCACACAAAAAAACAAAATAAAAAATAAAAAGATGTTTACAAAAATTACCCTTGAGATTTGACCTAATTACAAAAAAATATATATAAAAAAATTCAAAAATACAAAAATACCCCAGACATTTGATTACAGTGTTTAAATTAAGGAGCTAAATTGTAATATTTTTATAAATGTGAAACAGGGTTTTAATCCAAACTCAGGGTATATTTTTGTAATTTGAAAGATAGCTGGGGTTTTTTGCAATTAAGTCAAACCCAAGGGTACCTTTTGTAATTGACCCAAAAGAAATACAAAAGTTACCCTTGAAGTTTAACCAAATTACAAAAAGATCCAATTATCTTTCAAATTTCAAATTTGTATTTACTTTCACATTTGTATTTGGAAGGCAAATACAAATAATAACTGAAGTGTATTATTGTAAATAGAATAATAATTGGGGTAGTTTTGTAATTATTCCTAAGAACGAAGAGCCAAAAATACTTCTTGATTGAAGGGAACTGCAATACCTTGTCATATTTCTTCATAATCTTGAAGAAAGCAAGCTTATTCAATAAGCTGCCATATTAATAACTGATTAGTCATCTTTAAAATCACATGTACATAAAATGTGTCTAAAATCGGGAAAAAGTTTATACCGATAGCTTTTCAGAAGTCGAAGTTGCTGGTAAAAATCGATGAAGGCCCGTCGCAATTTCGTTTCAGCTTTACTTAGCTCCTCTTCACTAAACGATGGTTCTGATTTTGAACTCTTGATAACTTTTCTTAATGTCGAACGCGGAGTTTCAGGATTAACATTAATCTTTACATAGTCCAATATTTCTAAGGACGCTGACTTAAAAGCTTTAGCATCTTTGTTGTCTTTCTCAGCTGTAATCTCATCCTCAAAAGTGCTTTCATTGCTCATTTGATCAGCTTCTTTATTTGTATTATCCCTATGTACTCCCCCTTCATATGGGAAGACAAAATACACAATTGTGAGAATTAATGCCAGATTTTAAGGACATAATGGGTAATTAAAAATTAATATACATAAAATGTAATAAAGAATATAAAAAATAGTTTTAAGAAATTAATTATGGTAAGAAATAAAGATTTTCTTATGTCTAAGAACCATATTTCTACATAAAAGAAAATATTTTTTTTAAGAAGAAAAGGATAAATTCTTTTTTTTTCCCCACTCAGCTTAGAAGTTGAACTTATCAAGTCCTACAATCACTTCAACCAAACATACCCTTAATTTGATTACCAAAAACTCCACTTATCATTCAAAATTTGAGATTACAAGAAACTAAAATTACTAGCATATTTATCAACCCAGAAAATTACCTTGGTTTACTACTGATGGGTCCACATAAGGCTTATCCACTCTGATCCTCAGAGCAATAAGCGCATCCATCTGTTTGTTCAGTTTCTCGGCCCGCAATTTCACTTCTTCAGCCTTCCATGTGTAAAACTTCACAACTTTATTGAACTCATCATCAAGTTTTCCTAAGAAAATTTGCTCTAATTCCCCGCCTTCTTCTGATGACCTCGAAAACAATGTCTGAAAACAAATTTCAGAGCCCGCTTGCTGGCGGGTCGGGCTTTCTAATATTTCTTCATTCTCATTCATATTCTCCTGGGGGGATTTTGCAATATTGTTGGTTTGGGGCGTCAGCCCGATGTGCATGGTTCGGTTCGTCTTCCAGAAGCCTGTTCGGGCCCTGTCACGGCCCGAGTTCTGTTTTATGATGTCTTTGAGTAGTTTCTTGAGATGACTGTAGTCCACGTACGCTCGCTGCCATTCCTGCACCATTTGGGCACGTAATTCTTTTCCAAACTTCATTTTTGCTGATTCTTTTTTTTTTTTTAATTATTTACTTAGGGGGAAAGAAAAAATAAAGGAGAGAGAGAGGATTGTCTCTCTTAAATCTTGTTGATGGTTTTTAATAATGGGTTTTGAAATGTAATGGGAAAAACAGTGTCTGGGCTGGGTTTCTAGAAAATCTTGTACGATGATTGGATGAAAACTAAGATATAAAATTTGGTGCCTGGTTTTGCAAATGTCAAGCTGGATTTTAACTAGTTTCTTTAATGTCAAGCTGGATTTTAATTAGAAGTGACGTTCCTAAAGTGACGTTGTTGTGCTCCAAGTCAAAGTTTGGTATTATACTCAAGAACTCAAATTTTTTATATTTAATCAATAATTTTTTTACGTCTCATTTCATACTCAGTTTTTTCTTTATTTCATTATTATTACATTTAAATAATTATATATTATTAAATATAATATAAAAATAAATTATTCATATTTTTCAAATATGATTTGATATCAAATACGATATAAAAATATATTTTCATCCACTAGAATTTTATATTATACAACGAATAAGGATACTTACTATTAACAAAGTTGAATACACAAGATTTTTAAATTTAAATTCTAAGGAAACCTAGTTAAGAGTCTTTGACATAAATTTATAAAGGTATGTTTAGAGGAAAAGACTGATAATTTAGGTGATAGTTGAAAAGATAGTTGATAACTGAGAAGTTAGTTGGAGATGATAACTCATATCTAAAAGGGTAGCTTAAGTAAATAAAAGTATTTGACAAAATTAGCTGATATCTAGCTAAACATAAAAATTACACAATAGGTTTAAAATAATAATATTCATATTATTTTAATAGAATTTTAGCATTGTATATTTAATTATTATTATTATTATTATTACAAATGCCATTGAAAATATTTATATGATAGCTTTGATAATTACAAAAAAAAAAAAAAAATTTAATGGATTTGGTCGATAATTTTTTTTTCTATTGTAGCGTTAATTTATAGGGTCAAATTAAATAATGATGATGATAATAATAATAATAATAATATATAACTAAATAATAAAACAAGTCCAAATATTCAAGTACTAATTAATAACATGATGAGAGAGGATTTTCTTTTTAATATTAATGACATAATAGTGTAATTTTCAAAAAATAAAAATAAAAGGGTTAAAAAATGAACAAAATCAAAAGACTCAATTAGCTTCAAAACGCTTGTAATAGTAGTGTGTGAGATAAGCTCATATTTTTCAAATAAGTTCATCAAATCAAATAAAACTTATTTAAATATATGAAGCTTATAATCTCTCTATAAAAGTTATAAGTTAACTTATTGTACTTATCAAATAAACACGAAGTCTTATTTTGCTCAAAATGGAATATCATAATTTTATTGATTCTTTGTTTTATGGGACACCATATATTATATAGAGAATTCCATGAAATTCAATGTATTCTAAAGAAATTCTATGCAATTTTATATTCTGAAATTACGTGCATTTTAATAGAATTTGGTATGTATTATAATTATTATAATTACTTCCTACAAGAATAATTATTAAAACATGAGAGGTGTACAAATTGCAAAATAACTTTATGTGGAAGAAAATAGTTAAAAATATGAACTAATGGGAAAAAAAATGCATAAAAATGAGTTTATACCTTTGTTTAGTTAGTATGGTTTTTATTTTTGAGATAATCATTTTTAAAAGCATTACGTGTATTATACTATTATCTCTGAATTTATATATTTTATAATATATATATATTTTATTTTATCTTTAAGCATATGATGAATGTGAATTTTTGTTTATCTGCTTACTTAATGATTAATGAAAAGAAATCAAACTATGCCACTAAAAAAATATTTTTGATATTGTTTATTATGAAATAAAGTAGTATTTCATAATTTAATATATTATTATACTTTATACATTAATATATTATGAGTTTATAATTTAATGTATTGATAATATCATTTTCATTTACTTCTCATATTTGTAAAAAAACGAGACAAGAAAAATAATTTAATTTTTTCTTTTTCATTTAAATATCATAATATATTAATAATTTTTCACCTTGTCCACTAACCTTTTTTTTCCCTCATATAGATTGATTATAATTTATGTATAAAGAAATTGAAAGAAAAAAAATAAAGTGTTTGTTGTCGTAATAAATTTATAAAAGTGATCAATTGCTTAAAAAGTAGAGATAATGTTTCATGAATTATATTTCTTAAAAAAAATGAATTCCACAAGAATCTAAAGATATGAGGCAAAAACTTGACAAAATTATTTAAGTGTAATTTTAATTATCAAATCCATATAATTCAAGAGAAACCCCTTTTTAATAAAATCCATGAAAGTATGCATGAAACTTATGATACTAAAATTTTATATAATTCATATAATTCTAATTTGTGGAACACATGATTATTATGAATTCATATAATCTATGACTGGGAATGCTTGGAATTACATTGAGGACACCCTTATTAGGAGTCGATTGAATATCTTTTAATGACATTTCGTTTTGTTTGTCCAGAGAATAGTGAAAAATATTTTGCGATTGAATATAAATTGTGTATTGGTGAGTATGTGGTTGAGTATATATAAATATATTCAATTCTTAGGGTCCCGATGCATATCAAACTAATACAATAATATAAGTCAATGGTCAAATACACCATTGAAAAAATAATTTTTTAAAATACTCACAGTAATTATCTAATTTGTCGTTTAGTTCAACCGTAAATATTTGATTACAAAGTTTCCGCCCATTAAAACAACAACAACAATAACAATAATAATAATTATTATTATAATAACCCCACCACTCCCATCGGTCACTGGCGATTACCTGGCCGCCGCTCCCATCTACGAATCACTGAAAAAGAGAAAAATTTACGGTAATTTTTTTCTCTTTTGCCACACCCTACAAAAAAATTGTGTTTAATAAGTAAAAACAGATAACAACATTTGCATATTAAAATAAAAAAATTTGCAATTGAGTAAAATATATTTTGCTATAAAGTGAGAAATTTTAGGACATATAGTCAGAAATTTTGTGGCCTAAAAAATTTAGAGAAAAAATGTCGTAAATTTTTTTTCCAATAACTCCGGAGTCATCATGTCGTGCACCCAATAATTTAATTTATCGACGCATATACCTGACAAATATCATCACGTATAACGGTTACATATCATCACATATAACCGATACATATTATCACAAATAATTAAAATTTTAAATCTAAAATGAAAAAATGAAAAAAAAAAAAAAACCCTATCTATCTCCAATAGTTAATTCTCGTTGACCACGGGATATTATTAGTTCGGATGTGGTCGCTGGACCGTCCTCTAGGCACCTTTGGAAACCTGGAATAAAAAACTAAACCCAAAAATTGAATATTAAACTCTAAACCCTAAGTTTTTATCATATATCATTAGAGCTGGCAATTTCTGTCCCGACCAGGTCCGATTTTTACCGAGCTTGGGCCTTAGGATCCCTGGCCCAAAAAATTCGGGGCATTTTTGGCCCGAACTGATTTGGCCCGACAATTACACTATGCTTCCTACGATGGGCCGGGCTTGGACCGATGAAATCTCGGCCCGATGATATTTTGGGCCGACTGGCCCGATTTTTGGTGGTTGGCCCGGCCCGACCCAGCCCATTGACAGTTCTATATATCATCACATATAATTGACTCATATCATATAATCACATATAATTGGTAAAATGATAAATTTTTGTCGGACCTTAAAATAGAAAATTAAATGAAAAAATTAAACCTTAAAAATAGAAAATTAAACCCAAAAATGTAAAACTAAAACATAAAATGAAAAATTAAATTTTAAACTCTAAATTTTTGTCCAATATTATCATGTATAACTACCGTATATCATTACGTCTAATTATCATATATATATCATTACGTATAACTGAATAATAATATATTTTTTATAAAATGCATCTAGGAACGTGTAACTGAATGATAACATATTTTTATAGGATTTATCTAGGAATTTGGAAGAAGAGCATGTAATAAATTGACAAAACTCTAGGTGTGGTCCGTGGTTGCCGTAACAGATTATTGTAAACTCTTATTTATTACTGTATTTACTATATTAGAATAATAAGATTATCTAGTCTTGCTTAAAAAAAAAAACTATTATTTAGTCAGACACCATTTAATCATTTAATTACATGGGAAAAGTCAAAGTAAGATGTGAATCGAATGCAAGAGATTGTGAGCAGCAGGATTTGATCTGATATTCTGTCAATCAATTTTCTACTCGTTTTCAATCAAAACAACTTTCATTAACTGTCTGACAGCTAATATGTTATTGTATATTCACAGTACCTCCACAAGGCTCATAAAATATAATACTGCCTCAATCCCAAGTTTAGTACATTTGTTTTTTTAAAAATCAAATTATAGCATAATTTATATTCTTAACATGTAGAATTTATATTGACTTCTTTATTTATCTCTATTTAATATAAATTGGCATCAATTGTATTGAGAAATAGAGTTTTTTCTTTTAATAGAAAATGACCTGAAGAAAGTTTTGTTTTTTCAATAGAAAATTAGTTTTGTTTTCCTTCCATATATTTGGTCCTATGTATACTAACAATAATTTACCAAAATAATTTTTTTCTTTTTACATAAATTAAAAAATCTTACAAAATGGTTGATTACTCTCATTTGATGTGTGGATATTAATTTTTTTTTTCAACACCGATCATTTTGAAATATATTAGAATGTTAAGTTTATAAACATTAAATAAGAGTATCGAAGGTTTTAGATCAAAATTACCTCAAATTCTTAACACAGGCACTTACTTTGGGATATAAAGGAGGCTAACAGGACAATTATTTTAGAACTAATAAATTATATAACTTTCAAACCTAGTCTTGTAACTGATATAGACTGGTAACAATAGTCCTATAAAAACACTATTGCAAAAGAGGAAAGAAAATTGGGTCTTAGATGATACCCAAACAAGTAAATTAGTTATTACAACGAATTTAGACGAAAATGAGGTGATGTGAATTTTCTACAAAGTTGGACAATTTTTAATGAACAGATAACCTCAATTGAGATTTTTTATGAAAATTGTGCAACTTCCTATATTTACAGAACTGAAATTGTATTTTAAGAATTGAATAATGGTACCTTCTAATTTAGGTTTATACTACTATTAGTAAAGTTTAAATTGCAAGTTTCCTTTAGTTAACTCAAAGTAAGCCCATTCATTAATAATTATTATATTGTATATATTAAAAAATCAAATATTATCTCTAATTTCAATGCACTTAGATCCAGATTTTGTGGATTGAATTTTCCAGGCAACTTGAGAAGGTCAATTATGGCAATGCCATCAAGTGGGGTTTGCAGGAGCATATATGCCTTTGAAAACTGACTGGACTTAGCCACATTCCACTTACTTCCTCGAAAGCTAATTAACAACTTGTTTTGCACATTGGCTATGACAAATAAATAGTGCTCTTTATCTTATGGGGCCATATAGTGGTGTAAGTAGACTGAGTTGTTTAATTATGATTGCATGATTTTTATCAAATTTGGATCTTTATATCAATTTTGTTGAACGTTATTTGTCTACTTTGTTGGGCAAAATTCCCTTTGTTTGTTTAATGCAAGTTATTTGAATATTCTCTCTATTTTTGGGGGTGGGTGGGGGGGTTATTGATCAATAAATAATACTAATAATGAAGCCCCACAATCATGGAAAAGTAGTTGCACCACAAGACAGCTGATAATAAATAGTATAGTATAAAGATTTGTTCATCACCACACAACCAAATATTAATATCCTGGTCTCCTGGTCCCTACCACCTATTGGGAGTTTTACATCTGAACATTGACCTCATAAATAAAATAAGACTCGGTTTCTTTGACATTTATTTCTGCAAAGAGATTAATCTCTCGATAAGTGTTTGTTACCTGGAAATGGGGAGCCGATGAATGCCTCCTAATCTTCAAAAAGAATTTTTCAAAATTGGAAAAAGAATGCCTACAATCAACAAATGTCACATGGGGATTGGAAGGATTTTCCGGCGAACCCTCTCCAATGCTTAAATTAGTAGAGGGAGAAAATTCGGAAAATAATTGCTTGATTAGAGAATGACTTATCTTTTGTACTTTTGTGATTATCTATTTATAGGTGTACTTTTCTAGGGTTTCCTTAAAATCAGGGTCTTACGCCACGTCACCCTTATGGATTCCTCTTTTGGTTACTCTAACTTAGGCTTAGAGCCTCAAGGTCCTTCATATGATCTCAACCAAAGTCAAAGATCTCGATCTGTATTTACAACGCTAATTTAACCCTTGATCTCGAGTTAGAGGCATAGGGCTGAGCTGATCCTGATCTCTTTTATCCCGAAACAATTACTCTCCCCATAGTTGTATTTCCTTAAATATGACCATAGTAAGTCTTTCTTAAATATGACCATAGTAAATATGACCATAGTTTTTTTTTTTTTTCAAGGCTGAAAATCTTTCAACCTTGACCTCGAGCTGTTTGCCCTAATTATTTTGGCAGAAATTCTTTGCCTCGACCTCGAGCTGTTGGCTTAAATAATTTGGCAGAAATTCTTCGCCTCGACCTCGAGCTGTTGGCCTAAATAATTTGGCAGAAATTCTTCGCCTCGACCTCGAGCTGTTGGCCTAAATAATTTTGGCAGAAATTCTTTGCCTCGACCTCGAGCTGTTGGCCTAAATAATTTGGCAGAAATTCTTCGCCTCGACCTCGAGCTGTGGGCCTAAATAATTTGGCAGAAATTCTTTGCCTCGACCTCGAGCTGTTGGCTTAAATAATTTGGCAGAAATTTTTCGCCTCGACCTCGAGCTGTTGGCCTAAATAATTTGGCAGAAATTCTTCACCATGATCTCGAGCTGTTGGCCTAAATAATTTGGCAGAAATTCTTTGCCTCGACCCCGAGCTGTTTGGGTATGATGAGCTCATCCCATCAGCTTTTGAGGCCCAATTAAAGCTATACCTCGAGCTGTTTTCGGCCCAATAAGCGCATCCCATCAGTTTTCCGGCCCAATTAAAGCTATACCTCGAGCTATTTCGGCCCAATAAGCGCGTTTCATCCATTTTTCTGGCCCAATTAAAACTATGCCTCGAGCTGTTGCGGCCCAATAAGCGCGTTTCATCCATTTTCTTGGCCCAATTAAAGCTATGCCTCGAGCTGTTGCGGCCCAACAGGCGTGTTCCATCAGTTTTTTCGGCCCAATCAAAGCTGTGCCTCGAGCTGTTGCGGCCCAACAGGCGTGTTCCATTAGTTTTTCCAGCCCAATCAAAGCTGTGCCTCGAGCTGTATTTAGGGTTTCTCCTTCCATCTTAAGAGAGTGTCTTTCCCGCTTCTTGTAAAAACCCTTAAAACTTCCTAGAACCCTTCATTTTCTACTTCATCCACTCCTTATTTGTACTTGGTGTTTTAGAATTTCTCTAGCTCTGACAGGCTATGTCCTCTGACATCCTTTCTCCTCAAATCTTCAAATCTTCCAACCTTCAAATCTCCAGATCTTCAAACATCCATCAGATTGTTCTTGAGTTTTCCGGGAATATAGGTACTACTTGATCCCCTTTCCCTAATATCCCTTTGCTTATATGTGTTTATTGCTTTTATTATTTTATTACTATTGTTATCATTTTCCCATAATGTCTGCTCCTTCATCATCTCACACCGCCACCGACGATATGAGGCTCGCACTTTCTCTTCTCCCTGAGCAGGGCGAGAGGTCGGGCTCTCCAGGGCGTGCCTCATCTCCTCAGAGTGAATCTTCTTCGGCTTCCCCTCACTCAAAGGAAACCTTATCCTCTGCGCTTCCAATATTAGATCCCCGCCACATATCTTGTAATATATATAATAAAACTCTAGGATATATTCGTTCCAATATAGGAGTTCCTCCTTCTTATCAATTAATCCTTCCTTCTCCTGAGGATAGAGCTCCTCATCCCCCTCCAAACTGTTTAACTTTCTTTCTCGGTCAACTGGATGGGGGTCTTCGTTTTCCGATTCCTCCTTTACTAATGGAGATTTCGCGTCTTTACGAGATTCCTCTTAACCAATTTGCCCCGAACTCTTTTAGGGATATGGTAGGCTTCATAATGGTAGCTCAATATTTAGGAATTAAGCCTACTGCATCTCTATTCTTCTCTCTCTTTCAGGCCAAATCTCTCAACCCTCCAGGCTTTTTCTATTTTTCCTCTCGAGGGGATGCCAAATTTTTATGTAAAGCTCCTACCTCGAACCAAGAATGGAGGCAAAAATTCTTTTTTGTCAGATCTTCCGAGTCTTGGGATATTCCCACAGAGTGGATATGGCAAGATCCCCGTTCAACGAAAATACAACACCAAAAAATGTTCTCAAGGTGCCCAAAACCTCGTTGACCGTATCACCCGCAGGCCTTACGATCTTTCTCGCCTTATTCGCCCCTCTTTGCTTTACCATTATGGTCTTAGCCCACTCGAGATCCCCCTCGAAGCAGACATTGGTAATCCATCAAACTCTTACCCTTATACTACTCTTATTTGTCTATATTTTCCTTACCCTTACTTTCGTTTTTGTAGACACGATGTTCAAGAAGCTGCTAGCTAAACCTGGAGAGGCACGAGAAAAGGTCGTGTCGGTGGGTCGGGCTCTTCCAAAGCCAACCTCAGAGCCTCCTGTCGCTACAGGTTCTGAAGAGCCTGCCTCTAGACCGGCCCTTGCTGGGGCAGATCTTCCACTGGCAAAAAGATCTCGGACTGCCCTTTACCAAGGTCCTTCTCCTTCAACCCCAACTCAGTCATTCTTCACACAAAGTGTTTTGAGGAATGAAGATGGCTTCACCGCGACCCACTATGTGCAAGGTGTTTGTCCCACCACTGATCGAGAGAGGGTGGAGAAATTTTCCGACACAGAGCTTCTTGATGCCTGGAATGTGGCTCTTTCCAAGGCGTATGCTCTGACTTCTAACGTCTCCGCTCGAGCTCGCCTTGGTTTCAATGACCCGAAATTGGCGCACGACCTGCAATCTGCCCGTGACCAAATCGCGGCCTTGACCTCCGAGCTGGAGCAAGTGAAGACTTCTCTGAAACAGAGAGAAGAGGAGGTTCTCTCCCTTAAGGATCAGCTAGTGGTTCAAGAGGGTGAGTCAATGCTGAAAGGTTGAGAAGGCGCGGGCCGAGGGTGAAGAGGCGGGCAGGGAGGGCTATCTTAAGTCAGAAGAAGGCCTATCTGTGATCCAAAGAGTTCGAGATGCTACACGCCATAATTTCGTCAACTCGGAGGATCTTTACCGTGTCCTTATAAAGACTATTCC
>BMAC01000216.1:1086807-1103540 GCA_014905375.1 Phtheirospermum japonicum
ATAATTTCAAAGGGTAAGGTCCAGTCGGGAGCAACAACCACAGAGGCAGACGTAAGACTCGCTTTTAACTCATTAAACGCATTCAAACATTCTTCATTAAAAATGAAAGGAGTATCTAAAGTCAAAAGTTTGCAAAGTGGACGACTTATTTTTGAAATTTTTTGGATAAACCGTCTATAAAAACCTGCATGACCAAGAAAACTCCTAATCCCTTTAACATCTCGAGGCGGAGGGAGAGTTTCAATTACATCAATTTTTGCCTTGTCAACCTCCAGCCCTTTTCTAGAAACAACATGGCCTAGAACAGTGCCACTTTTTACCATAAAATGGGATTTTTCTCAATGCATCGTTCTAGAACTCTTGACAAATTAGACAAACAATTATCAAAAGATGACCCAAAAATCGAAAAATCATCCATAAATACCTCAAGAAAGTCATCAATAAAATCACTGAAAATTGAGAGCATGCACCTTTGAAAAGTCGCTGGTGCGTTGCACAGGCCAAAGGGTATCCTTCAAAAAGCGAATGTGCCAAAGGGGCATGTGAATGTTGTCTTGCTCTGATCTTCCGGAGCGATGGCCACTTGATAGTAGCCCGAAAGGCCATCTAGAAAGCAGTAAAATTCGTGTCCCGCAAGATTGTCGAGGAGTTGGTCGATGAACGGTAGAGGAAAATGATCCTTACAAGTGGCCGCATTCAACTTCCTATAATCGATGCACATACGCCATCCAGTAGTTAGTCGGGTTGGCACTATCTCACCCTTTGCGTTTTCGGCGATGGTGATATCTCCTTTCTTTGGAACACATGGATTGGGCTCACCCATTTGCTGTCGGAGATGGCGAAAATGATTCCTTCATCTTTAAGCTTAAAAATTTCTTTCTTAACCACCTCGTAAAGCATTGGCGTCAGTCTCCGTTGACTGTCCCTCACAGGCCTGGCATCGGGTTCCATCTCGATTCTATGCATGCAAGTCACGGGGCTTATTCCTTTGATGTCGCTGATGCTCCATCCAATTGCCTCCTTGTGGTTGCTTAACACCGCAACTAATTCCTTCTCCTCGTGCTCCGACAAGGCTGAGTAAATGATGACTGGTTTTGTTTGGTTAGGCTCGAGGAAAACATACTTCAAGTGGCTCGGTAGCGGTTTTAACTCTATCTTCGGACCAAGTTCGGGTGTAGTGGCTATTTCACACAATTCTTCATCAAAATCGTCAATCTCTTCATGGTCTTCGTCGATCTCATTCAAATCTATCTCTAAAATCTCGGCCACCCTGTTCAAAAATTCTGTGTCGTCCTCGACGCTTAACTCATCTAGCACAGTGATCCCCTTTAGCTCGTGAATACAAGAGGCAATCGGGTCCACAAATGAGAAATCTTCATTCATGTATGGAGAAGGAGTGTTGTGGATATCTTTCAGCGAAAATGTGATTGTCTCCCCCATCACGGACAAGGTCATCCTCCCTTTGTGTACATCAATCAGTGTACGAGAAGTGGACATAAATGGTCGACCAAGCAAAATAGTATGTTCAGTGCCCTCCTTCGGAACCTCGCCGACATCTAGTTTGACGAAATCGACTGGAATCACAAGCTCGCCAACTTGAACTAGAACATCCTGGACTATGCCAAGTGGTTGTCTAATTGATTCGTCCGCCAATTGTAGCCGCATCGTCGTTGGTCTCATTGTCCCTAAATCGAATTCCTTATAAAGGGAATAAGTCATCAAATTGATTCCTGCTCCAAGGTCAAGCATGCCTCGAAGGTGATGGTTATGCAGAAGCTTCCGGGGTCTCTTTCCTTTTTGGGTAGAGGCCCTTTGCATATGGCGCTCACCTCCTTTATTAAATTAACTTGCTGAAGTGTCTCGAGACGTCGTTCCCTCGCGACTAATTCCTTGAAAAATTTCACATACGCGGGCATCGTCTTGATTACGTCTAATAGAGGAAGATTAATGTTGACGTTTTTGAGCAAATTGTAAAGTTCCATGAACTTTTTATTCTCTTTTGCTGGGCGTAGGCGACTTGGGAAAGGAACCTTGTCTCGAATAGTGATTGGCGATGCCTTCGGAGGCTTGGTGGAATCGTCATTTGTTACTGGAGAGGGTACTTGATTCGGGGACTTCCCTTTTAACGACACAGGAATGTACGGATTCGGTGACTTATGCATTTGGTCAACCGATTTAGGGTCATTGTTCGTGGGCAGTCCTTCTTTTGCAACATCAATGTCCCCTTCGTTCTATTCTTCGACCCCATTATCTATAGCCTTCCCGCTTCGTAGAATATGAACCACGGAAGCTTGCTCGGGTTGGCTCGGAAACTTCCCCTTTTCATTGTCGTGTTTGGCCATGAATGTCGCCATTTGCCCCATCATCTTCTCCAAGTTCTTCACGCTCTTAGATAGATCATCCAAGACCTCTCCTTGCTTATTCACTTGCGTATTTAGACTGTTCAATCCATCCCTGTTTCTCAGTGTCTCGGTGACTTGGTTCTGTTGCCAAATTAGCAGTTGATCATTTGGCTGTATAGGAACAGGCGTTGGCCCCGCTGGTAGGGATTTGCTCTGTGGAGGTTGTGTTGATTTATTTTGTGCTGGGGTGTAGTGTGGATTCTCAGGTCCCCATTTCAAGTAAGGAGAGTTACGATTTGCATTAAACTTGGGGTTTGGTTGAGGCCTGTTCTCATAAGTTGGAAGATCTATGTTGCGTAATTGGTCTTTGATGGCGTGTGCTTCAGCGTCGGTATCCTCGTGATACCCCATTGTACATAAATCCCCTGAATGCCCTTGCTCCCCACAACGGTTACATGTCTTGAAGGTCTCGTTACTTGGCACCTCAGTTGCCTCGTTAACCCTTATCTTCCGTGGTCGAGAACTCGTTTGCCTCGACTTTTCGCTCATTCTTTCAAATAGTTGCTTGGCAGCCGTCGCTGTCAATTCCCCAAAATCTCCTCCAGCAGCCACCTCTACGTTATTTTTATAAGAATCTAGAAGTCCCTCGTAGAAAAGTTGATTCACCATTCCCGGAGAGTTGTGATGATGGGGGCAAGCTTGCAATAAAGATTTGAAACGTTCCCACGCCTCGTGAAACAACTCCCCGTCTTGCTGGACAAAGTTGGCTATTTGTCTCCTTATGTGGCCCGTCGTCTGAGCTGAGTAATACTGATTAATGAATTTGTCGCTCACCATGGGCCATTCGACCAGAGATCTTGGTTCCAGTGATAGTAGCCAAGACTTGGCTTTATCCTTCATGCAACTCGGAAAACACACCATTTGAAGGTCTTCGTGATGAAGTCCCGGGGACGGAATCCTACTAACTTCGGCATAGAACTCTTTAAGGAACGTCAGTGGGTCTTCGTTGGCAAGACTGTGAAATATTGGGAGGTTGTTGATGATATGAGGTTTCAACTCGAAGTCTCTCGCAGTTCTACCCAACACAATTGCTGAACTATATGGACCTACTTGAGGGGTCGTGAACTCTCTTTATCTCGGTTCGCGTGCCTCCCATTGGTATCTTTCTTGGTTATTACGCCTCGCGTATTCGTCTCTCTCATGGTACCCGTCATACGCGAGCCACTCATTGACCCGCTCGTCGCCATGATATGATATCTCAGAATAGTCGTCCTGAACGTGGAGTGGCGATTATCTCCTCTTCTTTGGCCGCCATTCTGGTCTATTACGTTTTCGTTGAATATTCTGCCAATACGCTTGAGGCTGTACTGGTCCGTCGGGACGAATTGGCTCACTCCCGTACCCACTTCTTTGTTGCACGGGTGGATGCCTTGGTGGCTGGTCGTCCTCATTGTTGTGGGCTTGGTTGTCTAGTCGCAACATCGTTTCCGGAACAGGATCACAAATAAAATCAGTCGTGGCAGACGATTCACTTGTGGGTGAGTGAGGTGGTCTCACTTGATTCGGACGATGAACGTTGTCGATGAATGGTGCAAGCTCGAGCCTAAGCAATCTACAACCTTACATGAACTCAACAACAAATCAAACGTATCGACTAGAGAAAATAATTATACAAATAACGACTGAAATAAAAATAAAAAAGAACAAACATATTTTTTAAAACCTTTGTATATTCCCCGGCAACGGCGCCAAAATTTTGATTCAAACTTTTTGGTTGCCTACTTATGAAAATGTGTCAAAAATGTGTCAAAAATTTAAAAGCTTGCCCACAAGAGAACGGGGTCGCGCGTAGGTTGGCAAATTGACTCGAGTCGTCTCTCGAGGAACATACAATCGGAGTTTTAAATAGTTTTGTTCAATTCAATATCACATACATTGGGGGGGGGGGGGGTTGATTGTTTTGATTATCTAAAAATTTAAAACACATGAACTATAATTAAAACTAGGAAATTTAATTCAGCTATTGGAACTTATAAACTAGAGAAATTATTCTAAGAACTTTAAACAAGATTAAGTAGCATAAAATCAAGCAATTATCAAGAACGAAATGCAAACGAAACGAATTAACTAACAAGAATAATAACCAAGCATTAATTAAACTAGAGATTACGAATTCAATACCAAGAATATCTAGGGTTCTAAGCGTTAACAAATTCAAAAGCAATTATTGAAAAATAACTACTTAATTGCATAAATTAAACTACGAAAATGAATAAAAAGTTCAGAGTACTTATTAAACTAGAAAGCGTAGTAAATTCCCCAGCTAATCCGGAGAGGCGGTTGATCTCGGTCGAAGAACGGATCACGAACGGACAGTTGGAGCTTGGTGATCCTCGAATCTTCGATTTTGATCAGTTATTGTTGTGCGGGATGTGATGGTGTTGTTCTCGAACCCAAGGGATCGAATTTCAGAGTGTAGGAGATAGGTGTCTGTTTGGGACGGACTTAGAAGGGTTTTTATAGATTTCCCTTGACTTGAAGCATAAGAAACCCTAAAATTCCCGATTTTGGGCTGTCGAGTCGACGGTGCGTCGACTGACGCGTGCTGGTGCTCAGCGTCGGTGCTGCCTGGCGCGCGCGCGTCGGCTGGGCGGGTGCGTCGACGGTGTGCGTCGACATCGACGCTTCAGCAAGTTGCGTCGACATCGACGCTTCAGCAAATAGCGTCGACGTTGCGTCGACATAGGTGCGTCGACATCGACGCTTCAGCAAGTAGCGTCGACACTGCGTCGACTGACGCAAATCATGGCTCGCGTTGACGGAGCGTCGACGGTCGCGTCAGTCGACGCGGCCGCGCGTCTGCCTCCGTCTCTTTCTATCTTTTTGCTACTCGTTCACCGGAAAGCCCGTTCTCCATTTATCGAACATCAACTTCATCTAATTAGGCGCTGAACTCGTCCGGTTACTTAGCTGTAAAGTGAAAAACCACAAATAATCACTTATTTGCATCAATYTAGGTCAAAACGCGGTAAAATAAGTTGAGAGTACAAATATACGAAATAGAGCTTAAACTACCCAACCTATACCAAAAACAATAAGAAAAAACAAGTTATAAACCTACTAAAAATAAGGACAAATATGTGCTAATCACGTGTAAGTAACGTGACTCTCGGCCGGCATATTTTTCGCCTGAAATTTTCTTTAGGAGGTAATTTTGAAAATACGCAAACATTAGGAGGTAATTTGAAAGAAAAAATAGATTAGGAGGTAAAGTCCAAAATTTGAGATACTTCATGAGGCAAAAAAAATTTATCCCTTTAATATATTTAATAGGCACACGGAAAAAAATGAAAATGTAAATATAGTAATAATTTTTATCATTTTGGATACTTAAATTTAAATGTTGGGCGCATGCAAATTGAGGTATAACGCTTGAGTAGAACTAAAACTAAAACAAAGATGAGGTGTTGATAGAGTTAGCAAATGTATCCTGTGGCCGTCTACATTAGTTAACCCTATCTATGCCCCATAAACCGTTATGTGTTTGAAATGTACAATATTCGTCCCAAAAAACAAAAAAGACTTGTTTCTCATTTTTACGTAAATTAATTCAAATCAAAACAATATTGAATTTTCGTACAGTATATTAATTATAACAAAAGATAATTACTTTGAAATATAGTTAATTATCCAATTGAGTTGGATATATATTAACCAGGGAGAAAAAATAAACACACATCATTTTTGAGGCGGAGGTAAAAAAAGCTTAGATGATTATCAAAATAAGAAGAGGAATCATATTCGTAAAGGTTAACTTTTCTATTAGTGGTGTCAGTGGGAGGGGTCGAAATTTCTGAAGCCAAACAAATGCAAAATCATAAAAAAATAAAACTTAAATGGAGATGCGGGGGATCGAACCCCGTGCCTCTCGCATGCAAAGCGAGCGCTCTACCATTTGAGCTACATCCCCTGGCTGGTATTAGCTTCACAATATTATATATAAATATAAATGTACGTACTGTTCGCAACATTCTCAATTAAGCTATTATAAGAGAAGTGCAAAATAGTATTTACATTAAAATTATATTTAGAAATATATGATAATGAAGATAAATATCCAGAATTCCTGGAATTACAAATAGAAATGTTAAGAAATCTCAGCTTTATTTTCCTTCTATTCAAATACTGGAGAAAGTTTCTGATTGTGACTAATAAATCATGTATTCAGATGTTAAAATACGGAATTAAATTCATTCAAAGAGAGAGAATTTTGAATGATAATCGCAATTTTTTCTTTTGTTTTTTCATTTCTTTTTAATTGATTGTTTGCTTTAATTTGAATTAACATTTAAGCGAACAATTAAATATATTCAAACTATGACGAGTGTGGCTCTCCTACCGAATTATTCATTTAAAACAGAATCAATACACTAACGAACCCAGACAAATATTTTTAAGAAAGACCAAAAATAACCTCACCCCTTGTTGAAAAAAAGGGGTTCTAAAAAACTTGATGTCGTTCTATTTTTCTTTGGACACACGTAAATTATACAAGTGAAATTCAAATAAGTGGAAGTTATTGCTTACATATATGAATTGGTAGTCTAAAAAACGGTGGAAGGTAAAATTAACATTTTATCCATTTAGAGCCCAAACTCGTGTATACACTATACATATTACCACTAATTCAGGGGTCCAACATTTTCTCACCACTTGTAAGCCATAACCCATAACAAATTACACACTTGTAGTCCTCATTAACAGTACAATCAGGTTTCCCAAAAAAAAAAATTGTAGTAATAGTACAATCACAAGAAATTCAAATTTACAGCCATTCAAAAGAATAATAAGGAAGTCTGAGCTCTCAGAATAATAAAATTAAACAATATAGAAACAGCCACAACAATAGCTCAAGCACTTATTCACCTCAATTGTCTTGGTTTACTTGACCAATTTGAAATACAAGATCACAGCAATAGCAATAACCAGAACTGTGATTATAGTACCAATCATGCACTTGTTACGATCCATCCTCCTCGACATGTTAGTCATTATTTTTCTGCTCCTGCTTATGTTGTCATCCACGCCGTGCATCTGAAATGAAAAAGGAAAAGAGAGAGCGAGAGTGAGCGCTTAATGTTAGACAAGCTACATACAACTTGGCTTATTAGAAAGATCTTATCATTAAAGCTTATAAGATGTTAGATATTATTATTATTATTAAAAAAAAACAAAAAGTGCTGTAGTTGAAGTGTGTGGATCATGGTTCTGAAAACCGGACCGGCCGGTTCGACCGGTTCAACCGGGAACCGGTCATCACACCGGTCCGGCTTTCATGTTAAAACCGGTGGGCTCGCAAACCGGTAGAAAACCGTCCAAACCGGCCATGAACCGGTTAAACCGGTGAACCTATGACCGGTTCGACGTCTTTTTTTTTTTTAATTTGCTCTATTATTTTTATATTAAATAATAACTGAGGGGGTCTTATTTTTTTTATTTGGAGTACAAATAGATACAGATTATGATGGTTAATTTTATTTCATTTTGAAGTCGTTGAACTTGGAGTGATGATATTAGACTTGAACTATTTTATTTGATTTCTCTTTATTGTATATAATTCAACTACATTTTTCTATGTTTTATTGTGGTTGATTAACTCATATTTATTCAAATGGACTCTTTGAATTGAATTTTAGGAGATTTTATAATCATGTTTTTCATAACTTCATTTATTTGATTTATTTATAACATATTTAATGGTGGTATATATATATAAATTAAAATTGGTCCGACCACGGTCCACCACGGTTGGACCTGTGAACCACTGAACCTATAGCTTTACCGGTTCGATGACCGGTCCGGTTTTCAGAACAATGGTGTGGATTAGAATAATATGATAGAGATTCTAAGAGCATCTCCGATGCATATCATGGATTGTGGCTGATGTGTCAAGTAAATAGACAGAATTTTGGATTACATGAAACAAATAGATGGAGTAATTCAAAATTTACTCTCCAATGGGTTCCATCTATAATTTAATATATTAATTATGTGGCATTTATAATATTTAATTAAATAATAATATAATTAGCAGCATTAAAACAATTTAAAATTAAAAAATTGATGAGTCGTCATGTTTCACATTATGTTTGCATGCGGATGGAGCACACCCACTTTTTTCTTGTTTTGGATGCCACTTCAGCCTACATGGTGCTTCACATTGTGCGTTGGAGAAATATTTATAGTAAGCGATATCTATTTAATGACATGGCACCTTTTTATTCCAATCCATTATATGCATTGAAGATGCTCTAAGATATTAATACCGGCAGTTTTGAAATTAATATGGTCAAAATCAAATGGGATTTTCACAAAACGGCACCATTATCATTAGTTCAGTTAGAGGACTCCGAAAACGGGTGACATAATATATAAAGATGAAATAATACCGTGTTATTCGCATGCATGAGAGACTGACGCTGTTGATGCAAGTCGTGTAGAAGTGAGACGCCAAGCTCTTCGGTCTCCAGCATCACCTTTCGACTATCCCGAATCCTGTTGCTCGAGTTGTTCAATCTTTCAGTTGACATTAACAATCTGTCCCTTTGATTTCCTGATACCTGTCGTAATCACAATAAGTGTCCTTAGCAAATAGGCAAATATTTGTATTGTAAGGCCCGAGGATTTTCTTTTATATTAAATATATGGGTGGATTGCAAAAACTACCCCCGAGAGTTGGGTTAACTACAAACAAAATTAAAAAGAAAGAGAAGTTTCAAATTTACAAAAACTACTCCCAGCATTTAATTTTGTGTTAATGTAAGGGGCCTATCTGAAATGGTTTTGCTAATGAAGGGGATAAAGTTTAAATTTCTAATAAAGAATCAAACCTCAAGGGCTTTTTTTTATTCGGGGATTTTTTGTAATTAGGCTAAAATTCAGGGATAGTTTTTGTAATTCACCTTAAGTAAATTATATTTGGACAATGAGCAGTACAACTTCTAGAAACTAATATAAAAAATTATGCAGCAAGGTATCGTTATACCAAGTGTAGCTCTGAGAATTCAAGAAACAATATCAACATGAAATATTTGGGTAGCTAAAATGAAGAACATAACACAATGATGGCATCCTAAAAGGTAACATACAGCCACTGTATCAGCCATTCCTGCCTCCAGAAGCTCGTCTCGGGCAGCCTGATTCAAGTTTGTTGATCCAATTCGCTTTACAGTACTCTTCAAATTGTTGAGGTCAGATTTGTATTCTCTCAGCTTGGCGAGAAGCACTGCTTTGATGTTTGGCTGCAAACTCCGAGCCTCAAGGTCCATTTTCCGAATCTGCGAGATTCTCAGCCAATCTCAGGAAAGAAAAAAAAAACAGAGAAAGAAATAAAAAGGAAAAAAAAAATTCATAAGGGTCAGAGCTATACCAAAGCTTCCGCCTGATCAATTCCAGTATTTATTTCAAAAACCTTTTGCTTCTTTTGCTCTACAAAGAAATGGTACGTTGAAATCTCATCTCATCAATTTTGGCAAAAGGCATAATCAACATTACATGAGAATAAATTTGAATGAACATAATAACAGTGCAAAAAAACATAAACGAATATGCATGTAGAACAAAGTAAAATGATCTATCTCAAAAGTCAAAACCATTAATCCATAAATAAAAATAGGAGCAAGCACCTATTCTAATATCAGAATGAAGAATTAAAAGAGATCGAAATAGGATTATACTATTATGTAAAACCTGAAAGGGTGAAGGCTTTGTTTGGCAGAATTCAGAAAAACCAAGGCCGAACTGGGAGCACGAGAAGAAATCTAAGTTTGGATGCTAACAAAATGAGTGCGAGTAGTAATTGAAAAGAAATTATGGCACAAAAAAAAAAAGTCCACTCGAAACCAAAAATTACAGCTTGAGGAGCTGGTTGGAGGGATGATATTCCAATGACGTAGAAATATATCCTCTCACAATGTCAATCGAATTCCAACCTAATATTTTCTATTATTTAAAATTCGCAAAAACATAAATCGAATAACCACATGTAAAAAAAACAAAATTTGAATTAGGGTTTGAGTTAACCTCCATCAAGTAGGCTGGCCGACGAGCACTTCTTCGCCAAATTGGCGGAGAGCTCGCAGTATTGCTTTTCGTAACCTTCAAATGCCGCGCTCATCGTCACCTTTTTCTGATGAAATCGAGAGAGAATTAAATAAATCAACCGCTGATCGAACTTCAATTATAAAATTTATCGCAATATGCAAAACCCCAATGATCTCACGTCGCCGATCAGAACAAATTGAATGAGAACATAACAAAAACGAAAAATTGAAAAACACGAACCTTGAGAATCTGGTGAAAATTCGGATTCGTAATATGGAAAAATCGAGAAAACGTGGGTTGAATTTTCGGTAGTTGATTTACAAAACGACGGCGTTCCTTTCACCAATTATTGTGGTTTATAATGCTCATTTCCAAGGAAATCAATTTATATACTTCAACAGTTTCATTCTGTGTGCTTGTTTGGGAACCCATTTTGAAATGGATTTTTTACAAATAAGTCCATTTAGAAAAGAAAAATATGTTTGGTAGTTATTTTAAAATAAACTTTTGAAAAAAGTAATTTTTCAAAAGTCCATTTTGAAGAAGTGTTAATTTATGACTTTTGAGTTTCATTTCCTACACTTTTGTTGAATGGACTTTTAAATTTTTTTTTACCAAACACATCACATTTTTCACAAGTACTTTTCTAAATTGTACTTTTCCAAAATTCCATTTCATAAATGAACTTTTATACTAAAAGTGTTCCCAAACAAGCCCTATATATGTCGAGTTTTCTAAAAGTCAGCAAAAGGCGGGGCCTAGGCGTGTTTAGGCGTGAGGCGCAGGCGAAACGTCTCGACTAGTGTCTAGGCGTGGAAAAAAGCGATCAACTTGTTTTGTTGACCGTCTAGGCGCGCCTAGGCGTGAAAAGGCACATGTCTTTTAGATGAGTAACCTATTTTTTTTTTAATTTAGCAAAATATTAAAAATTCTATAATGAAACCAAAAAAAGATCAAATAATTAATATTTTGCAAAAATTATTGTAAGAAGGTGCAAGTCCCAAGAAAGCTCCGATCCTTACTGCCCAACCTGAGAACGAACAGCTAATGCGTGTCACTTATTGAACAGGGTTCTATGGCCAGTCCGCGACCCCTGGATGCCGAAGGCGCCCTTGGAGTGATCTCGTAGTTCCTACGGGGTGGAGATGATGGGGTCGGTCCATGGATTTTCGTTCCTTTTCTTTTGTCGCCTTTCGCTCAAAGGGTTGAAGGGAGGTTGACGCTTGGCCAGTGCCGGAAGGCCAAGTCCCAAAGGAGCTTAAAGCGATTCGACTAGAAACATCTTATGAAAGCTATTATACTTTTACAGTAAAACGTCATGGTTTTAATGTGAAATTCATATACATTGAAAGTATAATTTATAATTTAAAAGTATGATCATCTTACTTGACATCTTGATTAGTACGTTGATTTTGTATAAATGATTAGTATTTTACTAACTATATTGGAAAATATATAGAAAAATTTGTTAAACATATATGCTTTCTTGCTTATTATAGCAATAAAATAATAAAAATATATGAAAATGCATTTTTACACCTAAGTTTCGTCTATGCACGCCTACTCCTGCAAGGCTTGAGGTTTGGTATTGCCGCCTTACCACGCCTCACGCCTTTTTGAACCTTGTGTATGTCTCACTTTATATAGTTTACTTTTTATTTTTTAATAAAAATTAAATATTAACTTATTAATTTTACCTTTTCTTTTATTATTTTACACTTTTAGTTATTTTAAAAAATATATATTATAATCATACTTATAATTATAATAACAGTCATTTTTCTGACTTTTCGTAAAATAGTCAATCACGACATATAGAATGAAACACAGAGATTACTATATTTTAAAAGCAAAAACAGAAGAGATGGTGTTTCCAGATTTCATCCTCGTGTATTTATTTCTTTTTATTATAAGAGAAATCTTATATTACAATGGAATGAGATAGCATCATCCGGTTAGTAAACTCACTCCGACTCGACATAATTCACTTTAAGTCGCGAGTGATTTTGCATTTTATCAATTTTGTATAGTTCAAAATGCACTTATCAAGTCTCACATAAACATTTTGATTTTCAAAATTTAATAAATTCTTGGGTTTTATTCTATTTTTAATGTATAATATTCAAATTAATATTCTTATGACAAATATTAAAAACTCTAGGCAAACACATGATTTTACACACACACACACACATAAGATTAAACTTTTTATTTTTAAATATACAGAAAGACTAATACAAGATGATTTTATATTCTTTTCTTTTTTTGTAAAAAAAATAAATTAACAAGCAAATTGAATTATATTATTGTAGACAACAACAACAACAAAAATATTATATGTTAAATTCGTTTATTTTTTTATACATATCATGTTAAAAAGTTAATAGCTTTTCATAGAATTCAATTACTTATTTTTGCACTATGAATTATAGTGTTTTTCTTTGTGTGTGTGTGTGTGAAGATCGTCAAAAAAACTATTAATATAAATTAATTATAATACACTCAAAAACAGAAAATTAAAATAAAATTATCTTGTATTATTCTTTATGTATATGTAAAAATGAATAATGTAATCTCTTTATTCACACACACACACACACACACACACACACACACACACATATATATATATATTATATATAATATATATATATATATATATATATATATATATATTATATATATATATATATAAAATCTTATATCTGTTAGAATGCTTAATCAGTGGTGTTAATTCGGTTACAACCGGTCGATTAATTAATCGATTTTTGCCTAAACGTAACCTAACCGAAACCGGTTAAGGTTACGGGTAAATGAGGTTAACCGAAAAATTGGCGGTTAACCGCCGGTTTTTATATATATATATATTATTTTCTGAATTTTTTTAAAATTAAATTTAAAATTTTAAATAAGATTTGAATAATTGAGATGAATGAGAAACTTAAATGGAATTAGAATGAGAAAAATAAATGAGAACTTAAATAAAATCTGAATAATTTTATTTTTGAAGTAAATTTTTTTTATTTATTTTGAAAAAAATAAATTAAAAATAATTTTAATTCTAATATTTACAAACAACCAGATTAACAAGATGATCGCATTTATTTTAAAATAACACAACAAATCACATTACAAATTTAAAATAAAAACATTGAAAAAATAGTTCATTACCGGATTGTATATAACTTGAGAGTACGAATTGTATATAACTTGAGAGTTTTGTATTGTTTTTAATTCTAATAGTTTTTTCTTACTTTCACTTTTTTGTGTTGTCATTTTCTTCATTTATGACTTTGTCATTGCACGAATAAGATTTTTTTGAAGTAAAAAGTTTTAAATTTTTTTTAAAAGAACTTGATTTTAATTCTAATATTAAAAATTAAAAACTTAACTTTTAATATTAAAATTAAATTGCATACGTATCCTCAGAAAGGATCGAAGTCCACGTAGTTCAATTTTTTTATTTACTTTGAAAAAAATAAATTAAAAAAAGGACTTGATTTTAATTATAATATTAGAAGTTAAAAATAAATTTTAACTTTTAATATTAGAATTAAATTGTCTACGTATCCTCGTAGAGGAATCAAAGTCCATGTAGTTCGATATTTTTCTAAAACTAAATTATTGGTTCGAAGTCGTAAATTTCCCAAGAACAATGATTGGTTAAATCATACCAGATTTTCATGGTGAGATTTATATTTCTAATTAATCGAATTTTTTCGAGTATTTTTGTATAGCTTAATAATCTCACTGAAATCGATTTTTATGGATCTATTAATTCGTAGATGAATGAAAATAGAAGATATGAATGAAACTGTTGTATATTAATTCAGTTCCGTAATTAATGTAATATAATACCATTTTTGTATTAATCAACTGAATTATAAATTCATTTCAAGATTATTATATGTCTGTAGTCTTAAAAACAGTTTTTCAATTATTATAATGTCCGCTTCATCCAAATTACAAGATATTACGTTTCCCCAATCGTTGTCAATTTATTAGTACCCGTACTTTAAAATTTAAAATAATTATATTTATGAACAAATATATTTCAAGTGTTTTCTATAATTAAGTTGAATAAATTAAACAATGTATCCCCGAATATATGGAGTGCTAAATATATGAAATTGATTTTAACTAAATATCTCCATTGATCACATTACCATGATTTAAGAAAATGAGTATAAATTAGTAAGATTTAAAGTATATATACTGTCTCTTATACACATCTAGATGTGTATAAGAGACAGGTGTGGGTGTGTGTGTGTGTGTGTGTGTGTGTGTGTGTGTGTGTGTGTGTGTGTGTGTGTGTGTGTGTGATGTGTAGATATGAAACTGATTTCAACTAAATATATCAATTAATCACATTACCATGATTAAATTATTCAAAGATATATACAACTAATTACATATCAAATCACGCTACCCTCATAATTACTACACATTTGGTAATTGAAATATAAACACAAAAATATATTTACTATAATTAATTATTGTATCAAATATATAATTAGTAAGAATAATTCTCACAGATTTATTTCATAATTATTCCAGATTAATAATTCATATACTTAAACTAAACAATTCATACCAAATATATACATAAAA
Source organism: Phtheirospermum japonicum (assembly GCA_014905375.1). NCBI lineage: Eukaryota > Viridiplantae > Streptophyta > Magnoliopsida > Lamiales > Orobanchaceae > Phtheirospermum > Phtheirospermum japonicum. Next base: position 1,101,864 of record BMAC01000216.1, read on the forward strand.
ACAAAAAATTATATCCCATACACCGATTATCTCATTTTCATTTGACATTCTATTTTAATTATTTTATTTGCATTCAAATATATATACTCCCTCCATTGTAAAACAAGTGTATTCTTAGAGACTCAATTTTATTATAAATTAAGTGTCGTTTTAGAAATTTTTACCACTTTATTCCAGTTTTATTCCCACTTAATTTTAAAAAATATAAACAAGTTTATGGTAATAGAATAACTAAGGGAAAGAATGAAAGTAATTAAATAGGACTATTATTAATTGATTGAGGATGTATTAGTCAAATATTATGTTCCTTAATTTTGAACAAAAACACTAAAACGACACTTATTAAGAAATGGAAAGAGTACTTGATTTTCTCACATGATATATTATATCAAATGAATCCACACAATTTATGTAATTTTATAAATATTATAGTATCCATATACATATAGTACGTTTATATATATATATATATATATATTAGAAGTATTTTATATACTTAAAATAAAACATTCATATCAAATATATACTAATTAATCAAAAAAGTCAAATGCTAATACACCAATTATCACATTTCCATTTAAAATTGGACATTCTAATTTTAGTTATTTTATTACGTGATTTCTGCACATGCTTTAATTTATATTAATAATGTTGAATTTAACTATTTTATAAATGAAAACATGATCTATACATGATTCCCACACATGATGTATTTTTGTAAATGAAAAAAAAAATTATTTTAGATAATCTTACATTTTCAATACAGATCATAAAAAATATATATATTTACACTCATAATTATTATCATATTTTATGTTTGTATACAATTTAAATATTGATTATAATAAAAAAAATATACGCACGCGTGTATATATATTTTTGTCTTAGTTACTTGATTTCATGATGAAACTTGTGAATTGACTATGGATTCTAGTTGAGTGACACACCTAGGCTATAGATCGGGTCCTTGATCATCTTGATTTTTGAGTTTTTCTATTGCTTTATTTTGAATTAAATTTCCATGCATAGTTTTTAATGAATCTTAAATCTACTCTTCGTTTCTTGTTATTTTCCTTCAAGATTTAAATTTTTACGTCAACTTTCATTGTTCTTTACTTTGGTTCTTTCAATATTTGTCAATTTGCATTATTTGAGTTTTCATGCATGGTTGTACCTTGTGCATGTATGGTAGTACATGGTGAAACTTTGCATTCTCTTGCTTATTTTCTTATTTGCTTGCATTTTCAATTGAGGCATACGACCGAGGCATCCGAACAACTTGTCATTTCAATTCCTAGTTTAGTTTAGTTAGTTTAATTTCGTTATTTTCATTTTCCTCTTATTTTTTAAAACTTGAAACACCTTGAAACTTGCAATTGAATCGAATTCCGATAATACCAAGCCAATAGAACCTTTATTTCCAAAAACCACGAAAAACTACACTTCATTCATAAATTTATTCAAACATCTTATAATTATTATAGGTTAAATATAATTATATAAATAAAAAGGATAAAAACATAAAATATATTGAAAAAGACAGTATTTTAACACAAACCACCAATATATTGGACAACTCGGCTTGCAGAACTACCATATACATATATATATATATATATATATATATATATATATATATATATATATATATAATATATATATATATATATATATATA
>BMAC01000216.1:1105687-1150233 GCA_014905375.1 Phtheirospermum japonicum
TCACACAAGAGGCCATAAACATGCAAAAACCCGACAAGTAAACTATTCAAACTTCCAAGCATGTGGAGTTGTTCAACAATGTAATAACGACTCAAAAGACACAAAAGTCGACTCAACCATATAAAAGCGCAAGTAGTAAGTGTCACTTCGCCAAGAATGCGTCACTTCGCCCAGGCTCGAGTTAAGAATGACAAAACATGCTTGTAAACCCCGGACCCTAACCACCTACCCACCCCACACTTAAACCATGCAATGCCCTCATTGCATTTTAATGAAAATCAAGTAAAAGGAGGGTGAATAGAAACTTCCTTAACCGAGCGAGTTTGAGTCGAGCTCGATGGGGGACACCTAAGAATCAAGCAATCCAAGCAAAAATCGAGCATGGTTAGTATCTCCGGCTCCACGAACGCTACTCACTCCTATCGATCATCCAATGGTCGACGTCGAAAAACAAAACCTAGCAAAGAAAATCACACAAAATCAAAAATAAAAGAAAATATGTACATAAAACGAAACCAAGGGTTCAAAAGAACCAAAACACCAAAATTTTTTTTTTAATATTTCAAATTTTCAAATGTTTTTGGATCTTTTGTAATAAGAAAGAAAAGAATGAAAGAAAATAAAGAAAAGGACTTGGGTTGCCTCCCAAGAAGCGCTTGTTTTACGTCATTAGCTCGACGTACTCCCCTTTGATTAAGTAAAAATTGTAGTGGGGGGACCAACCAAAGCTACCACCTCCTCATCGGGTGACAAGAGGAAACCATGCCAATAGGGTTTAACTCGGTGCCCATTTACTTGGAAACGATCTTGAGTTGCGGGGTCGACCAACGTAACCGCTCCACTCGGATTAACAAACTCGATGGTGTAAGGACCCGTCCATTTCGACTTCAATTTTCCGGGATGGAGGGCTAAGCGGGAATTATAAAGTAAAACGGGCATCCCAACCTCAAGCTTCTTCGGGATTATTCTCTTGTCGTGGATACATTTCGTCCTCTCCTTGTAGATTCGAGCATTGTCATATTGATTATCTCTAAGCTCGTCCAACTCCTCTAGTTGCAACATTCTTTCGAGACCGGCTTCCTTCAAGTCCAAATTAATGCCTTTTATTGCCCAAAATGCTTTGTGTTCAATCTCCACGGGCAAGTGGCAAGATTTCCCAAATACCAAATAGTACGGGCTCGTGCCTAAAACCGTTTTATACGCCGTTCGGAGGGCCCACAACGCGTCACTCAACTTCCTCGACCAATCCTTCCAGCTCGGTTGCACCGTTTACTCTAACACGTTCTTCACTTGCTTATTACTCGTCTCGACTTGTCCCGAAGTTTGGGGATGATATGGCGTCGCTATTTTGTGCTTGATCCCGTAGATCTTCATAAGTTTCTCGAGAATCTTGTTACAAAAATGGCTCCCACCATCACTTATTATGACTTTAGGAAAGCTAAAACGAGCACATATATTCTCTTTCACGAACTTCACCACTACCTCCGCATTATTCTTTGTTTTAGGTATAGCCTCGACCCATTTCGAAACGTAGTCCACCCCCACAAGAATGTATTCATGCCCATCGGAAGACTTAGGGAATGGTCCCATGAAGTCGATCCCCCACACCTCAAGAACCTTGACCGCTAAATTGCCCACTAAGGGCATCTCGTTCCTTTTTTAAATGCTCCCCGTCCTTTGACATATATCACAAGTTTGAACATGGACGTGAGCGTCATAATGGAGAGACGGCCAATAGAATCCCGAACTTAAAATCTTGAGAGCCGTCTTCCTTCCTCCGAAGTGGCCTCCGGCTTGATGATCGTGACAAAAAGTTAATAGCTCTTGTATCTCCTCCTCGGGCACACATATCCTTATCATACCATCTTTCCCCACTTTGTACATGAATGGATCGTCCAAATAAAAACTTTGGCACTTATCTAGGAAGCGTTTCTTTTCTTGCCAATCCATATCCAGCCGAATCTCACCATTTTCCAAGTAATTTGCATAGTCGGCATACCAAGGCGCTTGGCTCACTTTCATCAAGTTCTCGTGTGGCAAATTCTCTCTAATTGCTACCCCTTCTCCTCCCTCCGTGACCAATCTCGAAAGATGATCGGCTACCGCATTCTCACACCCCTTCCGATCCTTGATATCAATATCAAATTCTTGAAGTAATAGGATCCAACGAATGAGACGGGGTTTTGCTTGGGGCTTAGAGAACAAATATCGCAATGCGGCATGATCGCTATGCACCACAACTCGTGATCCAACAATGTAAGCTCGGAACTTCTCTAAAGCAAAGATCACGGCCAATAGCTCTCTCTCGGTCGTCGTATAGTTCTTTTGTGCATCGTTGAGCATCAAGCTTGCATAATACACCACTCTCAATAGCTTGTCAACTCGTTGGCCAAGTACGGCCCCCACCGCTTCACTCGATGCGTCACACATAATCTCGAAAGGCAAGTTCCAATCGGGAGCTATGACAATGGGGGCGGACACGAGGCTCTTCTTAATTGCCAAAAACGCATCCTTACAAGCTTCGTCAAATTCGAAAGGGATTTCATTACTCAACAACCGACACAAGGGGCGGGCAATTTTTGAGAAATTTTTAATAAACCATCGATAAAAACCGGCATCTCCGAGGAAGCTCCTTACATCTTTCACGTTGAGGGGAGGGGGTAACTTTTCGATCACTTCCACTTTGGCCTTGTCCACCTCAATCCCCTTTTCCGAAATCACGTGCCCGAGCACAATGCCACTTCGAACCATGAAGTGGCTCTTCTCCCAACTTAGAGTTAAGCTCGTCTCTTCACAACGGGCTAGCACTTCCTCGAGGTTTCTCAAACACTCCTCAAACGAGTCCACATATATGGAAAAGTCATCCATGAATACTTCAAGGTATTTGTCAATCATATCGGAGAATATTGATAGCATGCATCTTTGGAACATCCCCGGGGTATTACATAACCCAAACGACATCCGTCGGAAATCAAAAGTCCCAAACGGGCATGTGAACGTCATTTTAGTTTGGTCCTCGGGCGTGATAGCAATTTGATAATAGCCCGACAATCCATCCAAAAAGCAATACGAGTGGTGGCCGACTAATTTGTCTAGCATTTGATCGATGAACGGGAGGGGAAAATGATCTTTCTTCGTGGCCGCGTTCAACTTCCTAAAATCGATGCACATCCTCCACCCCGTCGTTGCCCGTGTAGCCAATAATTCACCCTTTTCGTTCTCCATCACGGTAATGCCACTCTTTTTAGGGACCATGTGCACGGGGCTCACCCATTCACTCTCGGCTATAGCAAAGATCAAGCCCTCCTTCAACAATTTGAGTATCTCGTCTTTCACGATTTCTTTAAGGTTGGGGTTAAATCGCCTTTGGAATTCTCGAGAAGGCTTAGCGTCATCCTCCAATATGATTCGATGCATGCATGTCGAAGGGCTAATTCCTTTTATATCACCAAGGCTCCACCCAATGGCACTTTTGTGAGCCTTAAGAACTTTGATCAACCTCGCCTCCTCTTCTTCGTTTAGATTGGCAAAAATAATCACCGGCTTACTCTCCTCTTCTTCAAGAAAGACATATTTGAGGTGAGATGGGAGAGGCTTTAGCTCGGGCTTGTGCCTCCTCTCACCCTCGTCGGGAGTTAGCTCGAACAAGTCAATCATTCCCTCCAAGTACTCGTCAAAATTTTCAATCGGCTCGACGACTTGTCTCTCAACAATATGCCCCACCTCCCCCTTAAAAAATGCGTCGTTGCCCTCAACGACACAAACGGTGGCACTCTCAAAAAGGCTCGTCTCAATACAAGGGTCATTGCCAAGCTCGAAAGGGTCRATATCCTCAACATCACCCCTATCACCATCCACAAACTCGTCCTTCAAGAAAACTTGCTCAACCACATCATCAATCTCGTCGACAAGAAGACAATCTGCATGATAGATGCTTGAAGGAATTGACGGCAAGTTGGACATCGAAAATGTAACCGACTCACCCGCAACGGATAAGGTGAGGTTCTTCTTTCCAACATCAATGAGGCATTGAGTAGTCGCCATGAAGGGACGCCCAAGGAGAATCGTATGCTCGGCCCCATCATTCGAAACCGTTCCCACATCAAGAACAACAAAATCCACCGGGACCACAAGCCCTCCAACTTTGACAAGCACGTCCTTGACAACGCCTTTCGGATATCGAATCGACCGGTCGGCCAATTGTAAGCAAATTCGTGTTTCTTTCAAGGGCGTTAGCTCCAATTGTTCATAAATCGAGGAAGGCATCAAGTTTATCTCCGCCCCGGAATCAAGCATACCGGTTGTGACCTTCCTATTTCCGAGCGTGATATCAATACAAAAGGAGCCGGGATTGATTTTCTTAAGGGCTAACACCGATGGATCACACACCACACTCGCCTCTTTAGACAAGACAATCGTCTCATTTGGAGTATGGATGAGCTTTTTGGAGGAAAGGTCTTTGAAAAATTTCGAGTAAGCGGGTATGTCTCGAATGGCATCCAACAAGGGGAGAGTGATATTCACATTTGCAAAAGTGTTGTAGAGCCGTTGGAATTGATCGTCCTTCTTGGTGTTTTGGAGCCGTGAAGGATAAGGCGGGGAGGCCTTTAGAATCGGTGGCTTATAAGCATTCGAGGATTTGTGCAAGCCATCGGTGCCTTCTTTTGACGGTGTGATACCCGCGGGGGTGGAATCGGGAGTGGTGACAAGGACCGGAGGATCAACGTTCTCATTATCGGAAGGTGGAGCCACCTTGTTATCGATAACTCGGCCACTTCGAAGAGATGTAATTGCATGGGCATGGGAAGGTTGGCTCGGTATCTTCCCCTTTTCATTGGCTTGTTTGATCATATTTATCTCGGTAGCCAATTGCCCAAGTTTCGTGTCCGTGGCATTCAAACGTGTTTCCATGGAGGAAACCATGGCATTCAAACGTGTATCCATGGCGGACACCGTGGCATTCAAACGTGTGTCCGGTGAGGGATTGCATTTGTTGGACTAGCACATGAAGAGCTGGATCGGTGACCGGTGGTGGAGCATTCATTGGGGGAGATGGTCGAGAAGAGACCATGGGAGGGTTCGAGTACCCTAAGCCCGGATGTGTGCGGTTGCTCGGATGGTAAGGGGGATTTTGACTAGATGGCCGAGGAAAGGGTGGCCTAGCCACACCGTGACCCGGTTGGTAACCTTGGATCCCACAAACATCCTCCGATTGAGGCACCGGCATGTAATGGGAAGGATTCGACGGACAATAAAGCATTTCATGCCCAACCATACCACAAGACAAACAAGGCGGGTCCATGCTCGGGACGACAACTTGGCCATTTGAACTTTCATAGCATCCATCTCCTTTTTCATCTCAAGCTCTCTCGGGGAAAGATGCTCATTTACATGATTGACTTCATTAGCACTTGAGTACAAAGCACGGGAAGACTTTTGTTGAGAATTCTCGGCCAAAGAGATGAAAACATTGAGGAGCACGCATGGAGAATGGATCGTCATATTACCCCCCGCCGATGTATCCACCATATATTGAAATTGGGGGTCCAATGCCTCATAGAAGGTTTGAATTAGAAGCTCATTGGGTATACGATGATGCGGACAACTAAGAAGAAGATCATTAAACCGAGACCAAGCGGAGTGAAACGGCTCATTTTTCATTTGTTTGAACGACATAATTTTAATCCTCACATCATTTGTTTTCTCCATGGAATAGTAGTGTTTGAAAAAGACCTTTTCGAGCTCGTTCCATGTGCGAATCGTGTTAGGAAGAAGACCCATGAACCACGTTAAAGCCTTATCTTGGAGAGCATATGAGAAACATCGGAGTTGAAGATGCTCCAAACTCATCATATTCGGGCGGTGAAAACTCGAGACATGCCATAAGAATTTCTTGATGAATTGGAGGGGGTCCTCCTTGGCAAACCCGTGAAAAATGGGAAGGCGGGCAAAATCGAGCGATTGGATATCAATAGCCATCACCGCGGGGGGAAGATATATACAAGACGAAACATGAGCCCCCACAAAAGCTTGGCTCACCTCCCTCATAGTCCGGACGGGTGGAGTAAGAGGAGCACTCGGATCGTAACCACCAAACAAATCATACTCGTCAAGCTCGCCCTCTTGCATTCCATGATCATTACCATATCCGGGACCACCACCATAACCATTCGGATCCGCATTCGGTGTCGGATTGAAAGCATGCACGGGTGGAGTACCATACGGACCGGGATTCGGATTTGGCACATTCGGAGAACGACGAGGAGCACCATAGCCATAAGGAACGGGATCCGGGCCACCAAAATCATCGAAGGGATCATGAGCATCTAAGAGCACATTGGACCCGACATGGTTTGCACCATGCCCTCCCATGTCGGGTTGACGAACACCATGAGAACCGGGGGCAACGCGGTTCGCACCATGCCCTACCACGTGCCCCTTTCCAACCAAACCACCACCATTCCCAACATGGTTTGCACCATGCCCTCCCATGTTGGGAACAAAACCGCCATTAGAAGAATGAGGGTAAGAAGCAATACCTTGGTGTGGGACCGTGGCGTGCTCATGAGTGGTAAAACCACTCCCTTGAAATCCAAGCGATTTCTCGAGAGGCGGCGGGTGAATGGGAATAGAAGGCCCGGTCATGGAACTCGGAACGGGTTTCTCATGAACTCCGGGATCGGTTGAGGTAGAAGCTTGAGGATCGACCCGGGGGGATTTCCCGTGAGGTTCGAGAAATGGGCCCGTGTAAGGAAGATTGTCCGTCATAATATAATCAAGAAGCGAAGAATGTCGAAGACGTCGAATCGTTCGGGGTTAGAAGTATAAGGAAATAGTTCGTGTCCAAGCGAACGACGACCTTGCATACACTCAAAGCAATCGTCAAATACAAAGGAAAGCTAAAAACACTACGAAACAACAATTAAATCAAAGTCCTTAACCAAGCCGTGTCGTAACGGCGCCATTTTGAAGTGTAGTTTTCGTAGTTTTTGGAAATAAAAGTTCTATTGGCTTGGTATTATTGGAATTCGATTCAATTGCAAGTTTCAAGGTGTTTCAAGCTTTGAAAAATAAGAGGAAAATAAAAATAACGAAATTAAACTAACTAAACTAAACTAGAAATTGAAATGACAAGTTGGTCGGATACCTCGGTCGTATGCCTCAATTGAAAATGCAAGCAAATAAGAAAATAAGCAAGAGAATGCAAAGTTTCACCATGTACTACCATGCATGCACAAGGTACAACCATGCATGAAAACTCAAATAATGCAAATTGACAAATATTGAAAGCACCAAAGTAAAGATCAATGAAAGTTGACGTAAAAGTTTAAATCTTGAAGGAAAATAACAAGAAACGAATAGTAGATTTAAGATTCATTATAAAACTATGCATGGAAATTTAATTCAAAATAAAGCAATAGAAAAAATCAAAAATCAAGATGATCAAGGACCCGATCTATAGCCTAGGTGTGTCACTCAACTAGAATCCATAGTCAATTCACAAGTTCCATCATGAAATCAAGTAGCTAAGACAAAAAGCATAATTGAAGAACAAGCATGAAAAAGAAGAACAAAGCTTGAAATTAAAAGGAAAGCTTACTAAAATTAAATGGAGTATCCCAAAGCTTGAATTACAATGAAAGTGCTAATCCAAAGGAGTATTTGGATTCATCTTGAGCTTACAAACCAAAGGCAAATCTTCCAAATTAAACTAAGAACAAGAGAGAGAAAATATTTCAAACCCCATGCAAGTTTTGGGAAATTTGAGTCTTGATAATAAAATGAGAGTTGTAGTCTATTTATACTAAGGTTAATTTGGGTCTACATGGGCCAATTTGACCTCAAAGCCTTTAAAATTCCGGGTTTGACCCAATTTTGACCCGTGTTGACCATATTGGCTCATTTTGGCTTGATTGGCTCGACCATGGCTCACAATTGGCCGAGCCTGGGCGCTGGCAGGCGAGAGGTGGCGTGGGCAGGCGTCGCTTGGCGCCGGACTTGGCGTGTGGATGGCGCGGGCGTGCGCGAGTTGGCGAGCACCTGGGCGAGAGTTGGCGAGCGCCTGCGCGGGGTTGGCGAGCACTGGCGAGAGAGGGCGTGGCCTGGCGCGAGTTGGCGACCAAGGGCGCCGGTTTTGGCGTGCTTTGGATAGTATTCCAGAGAGTTTGGCATTTTGGAGCCTCTCTTTGGCACCGATTTTGGCACGCCTTGACTTGGCTTGGTTTTGAACTTTGACCCTTAATGCCTTTACCTATAAAAATAGGATTTTGAACATAAAAACTCAAGAATTTCACCAATCCTCAAATTAATTGAACCATTAAACCCAATTAAATATGAAATTAACTAGAAACACGAAAAACAATAAAAATAAGCGAAAAACCTAAATAAACATGACTCAAAACTACTAAGATCAACATAAAACTCTAATTAAAAAAAATGAGAAAAACACCACAATTACATGCAAAACAATGAACTCCGCAAAAACACCCCATCGTTTTATTTTTTTGGTTTCTTTTTTATAACTATACCCTACACTACAAGTAGGTATGAGAGAAGATCATTAGATAACTATTCAAAATTAATTATATTTTGAGATTATAAAAAGTCGTGTGATATTAAAATTTCAAATTTAATATGATTCATTATAATAATTTTACTAATCCTTAATAGTGATCCATAATAATTATAGGTGATGGACTAGTTATTGTGTGATTATTCGTCCCACTTTCTCAACTAAAGCGAAATCATAGAGCATTGTATTATAATTTAAAATCCATAAAATGTTATATTATATAACCATTGTTAATGGAAGAGTAGGAATAAAAATGCTATTATTGTTAACAAAAACTTTACTCAATGAAAGAGCAATCTCAACTCAATCAACATATCATCAGGAGCAGACTTCTTGCCAATTTATTGGCTTAAAAGAAACTCGATCACCCACGTATGTGAAACTGAGGGTATCTCCGATGTAATATCGCTTCCCAACGTTAACATGACAATTTCTATCATCAATTTTGGAAATAACCGATGTATCAGTGTTCTTTTTGGGTTGTAATTAGGGCATGATAGATTAAGAACCAAAATGTTGTTGGAATAGTTACAATAATCCGAGCACAAAACTGGAAAAAGAAATAGAAAAATAGAAAACAAATAATGTCGAGTCGAGTAAGTACTCTGTCCGCAAGACGAAATAGCCCCGGTAGTGCCCTTCGGTTTTGGCTATTCGTCTCCAAAGATGAAACGACTTCGTCTCTGGTATTACAGCATCGTAAATACTAGAGCTCCGGCGAACTGGAAGAAAACGAACTGAGTTATGAAATGATATGCTGAATATGAGTATGTATGTATGCTGTTCCAGAGTTGTTCAGGTATTTTATGCGTATGGAAAGTGAAATGAACTGCAGCTTCTCACCCTTATATAGGGATTTACAGGGAAGGTAACAGCCTGAATGTCATAAAGACATTCAAAACGTCTGACACCTGACAGCATGAACCTGGACAGGTTCAGCGTGTCTATTCAAACGCAGCCAGGTGTTTGGTCAAAGTAACGTCCATGCAATAATAAATAGCATGACGTTTGACCTGAACGATCAGGAGTTACAAAATTTGATTCAGGTGTTAAACCCGCACGTGGCTAAAAAGTTAGCCAGGGTTGAACCAGAACCAGAACCCCACACGAACCATCACAATCGGACCAAGTCCCAAGTCCCAGGCCCAGGCCCAATCCCAGAGCCCAGGACCCAGGTTCGGGACCGGGCTCGGCTCCGCCATCGGCTTCGCCGAAGGCGGACTGGCGAACCAAAGTCGAAGAGCCCGCGTGAGCTTCGTTTACACAAAGTCCACACAACCCACTGGGCCCACTTGATATCCAATCATTAATAGTTAAACACTTTCAAACTCCCTTCCACATTTGATAACTATAATTATCTACACGACACGTAGAACAAGCCTATACAATTCGTTAATACGAATTATCGTTGTACCAATTAATTAGAATAAATCTAATTTACAATCTTTAATTAGAATAAATCTAATTATTAACAAATGTTGCATGGGCATGTGTTCACGATCTTCACCTTCCACTTCGCCTTCGATATCTGGACTTGGGTGATCTCAACCCTAAACGGGAGGCATTCCGAATTCAAATCCAAGCACGAACCTACGATACACAAATCGTTCATACATTAAAAATATTAAATTAAATTAAATCGATCAGTTGATGATTATTTTAAAATTATAAATATCACGATTGTTTCTATTTTTCAAGCCACGGGTTATCGTAAAAAATGATCATTAGAAGAGCAATGGATTTTGCCCCCTAAATGTTCATTTTTAAGCTTTGTCTTGACATTAAGTTGAAGAAGATGATGATAAACCTTGGGTAATGAAGCAAAGAAGCACAAGGAAGCCAAAGATTTTGGTGATGTCTCCTCCCATGGACCACATTTTTGTCACTCAAAATCTTATAATATGTTTATTTTGTAATGTTGTTTTTTCTCTACATTTTCTTCAATATTTATAGTGGGAGCTTGAAATATCTTTTCAATGCTTGATTTTATTGATTATGGAAACTCTAATCTAACATTTTAAATTGACTATGAAAAGGAAAAGATAGAGCAAAAGCTTGATATATTTCATTAATGGACAGTGGGAATATGGACAAGTCTCTTATACAAGGAAAGAGCCTAAGCAATAGCCTTATTACTTGTAATCAGGATATATGTAAATATATATAAATATACAAAAGTTTCCCAATCAACCAGTGATTTTTCCAATTTAATTTGAACTTTTCCAATCATTTATTGATTCTGTACATCTAGATTTTTAATTTGAAATCTTCAACGCTGCTAATTTAGAATCGCTATATTCATTGTTTACTTCATATGGTGGTTGGAATACTTAATATGCTATGTTGTACAATTGCGTTATAAATCTATATTAACAAATGTTTATAAAGGTATATTTATCGCAATAAAGATAAATAACTCTATAACCCCAAAATTAGAGACCAAAAAACTGAAATTAACGCTATAACCCCAAAATTAAGTACTACAAATCCAACACACAATTCAATCATCACATAAACACCCCCTGCCCCAAGAAAATATTATTTAAAACTTGAATGCTAATAACCGCAATGGCCAAGGCCATAAGCTTTCATAAAATAATAATCTCCAACTTAATTACGTTGCACTTGACAACTTAAGTTAACTATCAGAATTAAGGGTTAAAGAGATTCTTCAATCCCTTTTAGAAAGCATAAAATTAATAAAGGAAAAAAAAAAGTTGTGAAAATAAGAACTAGTCGTTGCAGAAGCCAACTCCTAGCGAGTCAACAAAAATATTGGCTTAGGCAAAAAACGACGACCATCTCTAACAAGGAGATTTGGCACTTAAGCCGGTAACACGTTCGTATATACATCATCGGCTTCTGATTTTCACCAACACCACTTCAAAGGACACGAAGCTGAGCTAGGAACGCGGCACAAAGATCGAGAAACAGGAACTGTGGCCCATGAACCCTCTGCAGATCGAGCAAGTATTTGTCTTCGCGGGTTTTGTAGAGCTGAAATTAAAATAAAAAATAAATTAAAAATCTAGACGAGCGAGTCAACGAGCATTACAAATAATTAAGAGGTATAAAATAGTTATGAATTTAGTCATATCACTATTTAACTGGTTTAAGACCTGGCCTCGTCGTTTGGTGAGTATTAGAAAAATTAAAAAATTACCCTTTATTATTTTGTGATTTTGAAATATTTTTGGAGCCATCTGCAATTAAACTAGACCCCTAGGGCATTTTTGTATTAACACTAACTATTGCCAGGCTCACTGGTATTGTGCATTCCAACAGATGATTACTTTGTTCTTTTATTCCAAAATAGAGAAAATAAAAATGCTGGACAAATTATTTTTTACCTGTACTTCAAACTTGACCACATTTTGTGGCCTAACATTGGCATCGTTCTCGACGATAGCAGATTCGTCTCCAAAGTAGTTATTGTCTTGCATAGAATTGTTAAGTTTCTCTTCAGGACCGGCACGAGCCCAACGGCACTTCATGTTGTAGTGCCCAATCTTTTTCCACAAAACATTCATTTCTTGCAATGCTTTCAGAACTTCAGTCATTATCTCACGAGGATGGGCTCGAGACTACAAATAAGCCAGACCAATAGAAATAAATACTATATACCAACAAAACTCAGTTATCTTTCAAAATGACAAATGCCCCCTTAAATATTTCAAAAATCCCCCGATAATGGATGTAATTTGTAAAATAGAAACAAATATCAAGGGGGTATTTGTAATTGTGAAGGATATTCTGGATTTTTTGTAATTAAACTAAACATCAAGGGTATTTTTCTAATGAACCCAATATAAAATTGTCAAAGAAAAAGAATGTAATAAACAGTTATTTTGTAATTTTGAAAGAGTTTTTTTTTTTGTTGTGTGTGTAATTAACTAAACAACAAGGGTATTTTTTGTAATCAACCCAAGATAAATACCTGGAGCCCAAGCGCCCATTTCCGATCGACTTGGAACGGTCGTCCTCCAAATTGTTGAAAATCAATGGCTCCAGGAGATCGTTGCCCAACCGGAGACGGTAGAGCCTCACTAGGATTCATGCGATTATATCCGAGTTCCTAAATATTTAAGGAATTACATAAATATAAACATTAAGAAAATTTTGTACATGTTATAACAGAAGATAAATAGTTGAGAATCAGAGGTCCGTAGTGTTTGAAAAAAAAACTAAAAATTGAATTAGTTAAATTTGAGTGTTGTGCAATTAAGCTGTAAAAGGGCTTCCACTAAAAACTATTTTTTCTTCTTCTTTTTTATAAAAAGCCGACAATCACTTTTTGCTTTTCTTTCATGAAAACAAGAAAGAGCATGAAGCTGTATATATCAGCATAAGTTGTTAAAAAACGCACCATGGTTTCTTGAAATTCGGATCCAAGGTAGCCGCTAGAAACACGGCAACGATTGTCTAGCAGCAAATAGTACGTTACAGTACCCTGAAATATACAGCCAAGAAAATATGATAATAGGGAAATCAGTAATAAGAAGTCATATGATACGGTCACAAAATTTACCTCATTTTGAACCCTATTTTTAAGAGAATCGACGAGCGCATTCCTGTCGAATCCCATCCTAATCACTTCCTGGATAATCTCTTCATCAATCTGCGCATGATAACAATGAGAGAAGAAAAAGTAAAATTAAAAAAATAATATTAACTTTTTTATGTTCAAGAATTCAGCAAATTCAGTAGCAACTTTATGTATTATTAAGGCGAAATTGCAAAATTAGTCATGTAATTATAGGGCGGAAGCAAAATGGTCCTATTTCGCAAACTGTGTATTATGCAGAACCAGAAAAATTGAGATGTTTCATATAGTTTGCAAATTGTGCATTTTATAGGACCCTTTTGTTTCCACAGGACCAAATTTTCGATTTTGTCAATTTATTTATTTACAAATTTCTCGCTGAAATTCTATAAACCTTTTTAGCTTGCTGAGTTGTATCTGGTGGCGGCACAGCCAAATAGCGGGGCAGATGAGCTTGGAACCAAGGGTGCGCGCGAATATCAGGAATAGTCATTCGCTTCATCGGGTCAACTATAAGCATCCTCGGAATCAAATCTCTAGCACCACCCGATAAATGGCTGGGAAGCGTATATATTCCACCCTAAACATAATAAACTCAACAGATATATATGATAAAATGTTTTTATTGCAAATATATCACAATAATATCCACTATGGATTGAATCCAGCCACCCAGATCTAATAAAATTAGCAATAGGGTGCTGTGTGTGGGAAAAACTCAAAAACATAAAATTATAAAATGCTAAAAAAAGTTACCTTAATTTTTTTGAAAAGGTTAGGGATATTTTCATCATCAAACGGGAGGGTACCGCAAAGAAGTGCGTAGAGAATAACACCACAGCTCCACACGTCCACTTCGGGGCCGGCATATAGTTTGCCAGATATAACCTATCGACAAGATGCGCATCAAAGACTCTCAAAATCCATTTTTCATAATGTCAGAACAAAATCCAGAATTCACATTTCTCCTGAGAAATAATTGCAAAAGCTACCCCTGAGGTTTATGCTATTGTGATTTTAAAAGATAACTCTTCTTTTTTTAAATTAGGCGAAATCTCAGGGGTATTTTTTGTAATTAAAACTTGTAATGCTCTATAATTACCTCTGGCGCAGCATAATTGGGACTTCCACAACTTGTCTTAAGGAAATGACCGTCGCGCATAATATTACTCAAACCAAAATCGGCAATCTTCACATTGCCCTTAGAATCCAAAAGCAAGTTCTCAGGTTTCAGATCTCTATGAACCACCATATTCCTATGGCAGTACTCGACGCCCGAAATTATCTGCAGTCATCAAAACTCATTCATGTTTCTCAAAAAAAAAAAGGGTTATTTACCAAAATACCCCTGAGGTTTAGCCTCGTTACAAAAAAAAAATCATCTTTTAATATTACAAACACCTTACCCTCGAGAGGGAGGTATTTGTAAAATTTTAAAAGATAAAGTGATTCTTTCGTAATTAGACTAAAACCTGGGGGTAGTTTTTTAATTATCTAAAGGTGGGTATCCTACCTGCTGAAAGAAAACCCGGGCTTCCTCTTCATTTAACCTTCCCTTCTCCACAATATAATCAAACAACTCACCAGACTTAACATATTCCATCACAACATATATATCAGAATGAGTTTCCACAACCTCATATAAACGTATGATATGAGGATGCATAAACAATCTCAAGATCTTGATTTCCCTTCTAACTGCAAAGGAATAATAAATGAAGATATCAAAAATCAAAACAGAATCGAACAATTGTGTTGGCTAATTAATTCATAGTAAAAACACAAAAAACAAAACAGTTGAAAAACGACAAGAGTGATAACAAATATCATTTATCAATTATGGGCTCCACAGTGGAATCATTACAGGAGGTAAATAAACAGGTTCGACTTACCTTTTTCTTCCATATCCATATTCTTGATTTTCTTGCGGTTAAGTATCTTAACAGCCACTTTGTGCCCAGTCAACGCATGCTCGGCAATTTTGACTTTACCAAATGAGCCGATCCCAAGAGTCTTCCCGAGCTTGTAGTTCCGCAAGAATGTGTCCACACTGCTAATATCTTGGGTTGATCCATCCATATTCCTACAAACACATTTAATTCCAATTAACGCAGAGTTTATTTATTAAAACGAGCATATCTAGCATTTAATAAATCAACTCCCACATCTAGAACATCAGTATGCGAATATCTTGATCGCGTTATTAGGTACCTATTTTCATTTCCAAATTGAGCCGTACGGAAAAAGGGCAACGATCAGAAATGAACCATAGTACACAAAATTAAAGCATCATAATTGCAACACGGACGAATATAGCAATGCATACTTTTTGTGCAAGATTGATTTTTATTTATTTATTTTTTCTCATTTTTCATTCAAAATTAAAATCCTCTATTCCCCCAATTAAAAACGAAATTATTTTTCCAACCCTAGAAACTGGTTCGAAATGAAAGTTAAACAATAAACAGCTAATTTCAACTTGAAAAAAACCCTACCGAAATTCGAGAAATCACAAACAAAAACAAAAATGAACGAATTCATCACGATATCCTAATTTTATTAACGAGCAATTAACTCCATAGCCCCAAAGCTCAAGTCTTTGCAATTAAAATAAAATTCCCAAAACAAAAAACTCGCATCAAACCCATTACAGATCTGGGAAATTCATGTATAAAATAAAACAAAGAATCCAAGCAAAAAAACAAAAAGGAGAGATTAAACGTACAGTCTTTTTAGTTCCTACGAAGAAAAACCAAGAGCAGCAACGCAAATTCAGACAGAACCACAAACGACGACGCTACGCAGCAGAATCCCAAAATTTGCGAGAGAGGTGCTGGAAAAGATTCAAGGTTGTGTAAGCAAGAAAAAAAATAAAAAAAGGAAAATAATAAATATAATATAATAATAAAAGAAATGATTCGGTGTGAGTGACGTGTACGAGGCTTGGCTTGCTCCTCCAATGAAGGATGAAGAAATTATGACGCAGATTCATCTCAATTTTTAATTACATTATAGTAAAAAGAAAAAGGTATGGGCAGTTGTATACGTCAATCACATGATTGAGGTCGAATCTACGGTCAGGAATATTTGATTTTATTTTACATTTATTTATTTATTAGTATTGTATTATTTTTGGTAAGACTTATGAGCAAAGTTATACTCCGCATTTATGGCAATTTTCTTGTTTTCTTCCACTCGGTATATTATTCGCTTAGCGGGAGATATTATTTCAAGTAGTATAATTTTCTATGATATAAAAGCTTTTGGTTCACTATTACACATATATAGGTGTTAATTGTATTAGTCTATTTTCTCAATTAATTTTTTTATTAATATATTAGTTTTTCATATTACGAATAATAAAGACCAAAAACAATGATATATGTTGGAGCATAAGAATTAGTACGTGACATGACCGAACATTTTCGTTTTGTTCCTTCATATTTTTTGAAAAATTAGTGTTAAAAAAATACTCATTCGTGGATGAAAATCTAAAAACAATGGATTGGTAGTGGATGTGATGATTTGATTTTCAAGATATGATTGATCAAAGCCAATACAATCATTTGAAGTGTGGATGAAAGAAAAAATTGCAGGAAGATATCGAAAAACTTGAAATAAGCTTATTAGGGTACGCACACATTGGTGGATATCAAAACAATCATTAATTGTGGTTAGTACTACCATATTCTCTATTTTATTGAGAGACCCAACACTAACATCATCGGGCCCACCCATCTTTATTCATATTTTCCATAAATTGTTCTATTCTACACATGCTTTAAATATTAATAATAATTTTCTTAATTTAAACTATATCTCAGATTGTAGCTCATTAAATAAAACTTAATTATTATAATAAAATAAACAAAATGATTATCATGTCAAGTTCATAATGCCCTCTTAAGTTCCTTCACGCTTCCTTGTTTTGGTTGAAAAATAATTATCATGACCGCTTTAATTCAAAATCAATGATATAAGTTTGCTTGACATGATGCATTAACATAATAACCAGACCTACAAGTTGGCAAGTCCAATCACAATTTTCTATTCCATAAGATGCTTAAACAAAATCCAACACCATATGTAAAAATACCAAACTACTCTCCAACAGTCCAACTCGATTCGTGTTCACCTCGACTCATGATTCGACTAATTATCAAATCAAACTCAAACACGATTTCTAAGGGCTCGAGAGGAAAATTCAAACAAACATGAGCTCTAAGTATGTCCAGCTCTTACAAGCCGTTTACAACCCCCTAATGACAACCAACTATGAAGCGCAAATGCAATATCAACAAGCCGCGTTGAAACAAAGAAAACCTCAATAGTCAGGAATCGAGGCAAAGCGATATCCTTGCGCACCTCTCCATGAATAGTACGCAATCCGAGTCTCATAGAAGCCTGCTCACAATTTCACAAGAGTTAATATAGAAAGTTCGCCATTAAAAGCTCCATCGCCTTATTTTATCACAACAATTCAAAAACAATTTTTTTCCTTGAAAATATGATCTAATATCTAATAAGGTCTTATTCTTTCAAATATTTTCGTCAAACACCCTCTAATCCTTAAAAATTATAATATAGAAGAGCCCCCATATAGAACACTATGAAAAGTAATAAATAGGGATAATTGCAAAAACTATCCACGAGGTTTAGCATAATTACAAAAAAAAAAAAAAAAACTTTGAAAATTACAAATAACCCCTCTGACGTTTATTTATGCCGCTAACTGTATGATAATACAGACCTCAAGTGGTTATTCGTAATTTTAAAAAATAAGTAAATATATTTGTAATTAGATTAAACCACAGGGGTAATTTCGTAATTGACCCTGAGAAATGATTCGCGATAAGTTACCTGGCATGAACGTAAGAAATCCGAGTCCTAAGAGGCCGTATGCTTGAGCGAGCTCACCTCCCATGTGACCAGTGAAGATGAAAAATGCAAGCAAGATAAGGAGACACCCGAGGAGGAGCAGAAAAAGAGCTAGTAATATAGACTTCCAAGGTATTTTGTCGAAGGTTCTAGGTGTGTAATCGAATCTAGGATCATGTCGATTTCGTCCGCTACCGTCGAAATCATCATCTTCGTCGACAGCAAGACGGCTATAGCGGACGTTTCTTTTTGATGCCATATTGCTCAACTAACTCAATAGACGTTTCTCAAATGAACCGTTGCTGGAATACAAAAAAACAGCGTAGAGATGAAATAACAGAATTTTTATTTTTTTTTAACAAATGAACTGAAACATATATTGGATAACTAAATAAAACATCCAGAGCTAGAATCAAGCGCTATTTCATTTCTCACACTCTGAAAAGCTTAAGAAACGGCAATAACCTAAGGCTTTAACAGGAAAAACGCCTCAGCATTCATATAGATGCACATTTTTATTTTAAAAAAGAAACAGTAAATGAAACAATTAACTATAGCTCCTCAGGAAATCTACTTAGCCACAAATTTCCAGAAACTATGCACAGCTAAATAAAATCATCTGGCCATAGATCAAAAACAATATAATAGGTACAAAAATAAAATCATTCTTACTAGTCATTCAATCTCTCAAAACTCAACACAGCTGTTGAATTGCATAGAAGAAATCCGCATACTGTAAGTATGAAAAAATTCATTTCAAAACCCCTAAACATGATTTTGAAACAAGATATTACAATTTAAATAATTCACTTCAAATTTGCATCCATAGTTAAATTACAAACCCATCTTTCCAGAACCGAGATTCCCTAATTGTGTGTATGACAACTCACTTGCACATCAAAATACCGGTTATCAAGCATTAAATTGCAAAAAAAAAAAAAAAAACGAAAATCCATGATAGATCGTATCACCAGATGCATATTTGCCAGCAAGTATCACCATTAAAATTCAGATGATCTCTAAATCCATGAAGATGATCTTCGACACCAGAGCATATCCATAAAATAAAACAGAAATTAAGAGTTTCACTAATAGATCATCAGATGCAACGATATTTACCGCGGAAATGGAAAAGTCGCCGGCGGCGGAGGTACGCGCTGGCGAAATGTCAACCGCAGAAAAGTGGCGGTGCACACCGTTGACGGCGTCGTATTGAAGTAAACTGTGCAATTTTTTGAATTTGTGGCAATAATCAGTGAGGAAAATTGGGGATTTTCAAGATTATGGACGTTATAAAATTGAAAAATAAAAACAAAACGTGTAAACTAGTTTTAGTGGGTTAAGCTGTATAGATTTAGGCTTTGGGGCTTTGTAGCTTTCAATTTTCAAGAGTCCAGATAAAGCCCACTAAGAAAAAATGGCAAATTATGTTGAGAAATGACACAAGGTACTATGTTTTATTATTTTTTTTCCATTTTAATCACTGGTTAGTTATTTTTTCACACTTACTTTAATTTTTGTTTTTTTAAGTTGTGGGTTAGAAATAATCCCAATAATATGATATATCTAGTTAGAAATAAAAATATTTATTTTTAAAATATCTAAAATTTATTTAAGGTAAACTGAATAATTTATTAATGGAAAATTTCTGACACAACCTCAATTACCGTGATACCAAATTTTAGAATTGTAACCATTCGGTCTCGCCTCTTCCCATTCCATCGTTGGTTGCACGGTTCATCCATTCATCTTCCCAAACCAAACCCAAAAAAATTCAAAATTTCATTCCAGACATCCCGTTCCATACAATCCAAAATGATATTCCAGAATTCTTGCAGATCCGGTAAATCTTCATCACTCTCAAATATTTGAAAACCATATATACCCAACCCTAATTTATGCAATTGCCAAGAAAACCAATTCCGGGAAAAAAAAAAGAGATGTTGTACCGAAAATCAGCCTACCCACATAGGAGACGAGAACTCGATCCAAAAAATTAAAGCACCGGAATAATGCCATACTGAATAACCAAAAATTCTCCATGGTGGAGAAGGGGAAAAGGGCAGAAATCGAGTCTGCTTCGGAATTGGATTTCGATTTTGAATCACAAAAAGCGTTAGATGAGAACAAGACAAGACGAGGCAGCCCTTTATCACACCATAAGAAGAAAAACTGGAGAAACAAAAAAATCCGTTTCCAAAGCCAATCGGAAAAGTTTGAGGAAGATTCTTGCTCTGAGTGATGGCGACTCCGATCGACCGGCGAATGGAACAAAGGTGCGCAAACACAATTCTGAAATGCCGAACAAACATAAACATAAGGTTTTTGACAACTTATCATTTTTAATATGTTTTTTTTAATTGTTCAATTTCTGACATGCCGGACAAAAAATTCTCAGTCGGCTATTTTTTTGTGCATGACTTCTGTATTCTGAATTTTGGCGGAATATAATACAATCATGTGAGAGTATATTGATATTTATGCATCATTTTTAAACAAATTTTGGGTGAATAAGTTGAGTTGCATTCTTCGGCTTTATAACTATTGCTATTTCTATTTTTCTATCTCTTTCCCTCCCATTTTATGTACTGCATCTTAGGAAACAAATTATGGCATTTTATCTATTATATTTATATTTTAATAATAAATTAATATTATATTTTATTTTACTAATAAAAATTAAATATTACAAATTTTTCCTCAAAAACCTTCATTATCCAAATTATCCTCTATTTATATATCAGACTTTTAGTTTTTTTGAGCAAAAAAATATTATAATTATTTAGTATTTATAATTATAAAAATAATTATCATGTTAATGTGCATGTCACCACAAATAGAATGACATGAAGAAAGTAATATTCACTATTACTTTCATGTCATCTTACATTTCACCTCACCATATACTCAATACAAATAGAGTAGTGTAATGAAAGGACACTTCTCTAAAAAAAAACTTTTGGAACATATCTATAAACAGTGTACAAATCTTTTTACAAACAATAGCAGTTACCATGTTGATTATATATATATATATATATATATAGGATTGGGTTCAAATGAGAACCCCGTCATTATATGTGAACCTAGGGACTAATCTTGACCTTAGGTCTAATAATATGTGTGGACCAGATTTTTTCTATTTTGTATATTTTATTAAATTAATTATATGGTAAGAAAGGGTGTTTATGTAATTTTACAAAGGCTATGAATCAAATTAAATCCCAACTCAATTCCAAATCAAACCCGTCTCTACCCTTATCTTCCCCAAGCGCCCAGATCATTAACCCTAACTAATTTTTCTGCCGCCTCCACCAGAATCAGAACCCACGGCCACTAAAATCGGCGACGAAGTGGGGAGGCTGGTCGGCTGCTCGGCGGCGATGATGGCCTCGAATCGGCAAACCCACGGCCGTATGTGGGTGGCGACGGCTCAAATCGGTTGAACCCACCGCCGTATGGGCTGGTCTGCTGCTCGACGGCGTCCAGGTAACTGCAGGTCGGGCGACGACAACTGTGGAGCATCTTCGAGCAATCGGCTGGGTTTGGGTCCGATCCGACAGAGCTTCTCGTTTCCCAAATTTCAGAAATTGACCGGCCCATCTTCTTCTATTTGGCGAACGGCTACTACGATTCAACACGTGGGATGTTGGGTATTGTTCGGGTGGCAATGGTTCAACATGGGGAGGTTTGGGTTGGTCCTCGTGGGGTCATTGGGGTGTCGATTTGAATTGGAGGGTGCTGAGCGAAATGGCCGTAGTTGGATCCCATCGTGGCTAGGGGTTAAGGTGACTCTTTGTAGTAGAGTCGGGTTGCGGGTTTGAGAAAGGCGATGGCTTGGCCTGACTCGACCGATCGATTAGCGGTACGGCGGCAGGCGTGGAGATGGTGGCGATCCAGTGTTGAGATCGTGGGGTTGCCTCTGGTGGTTGGCTGAAATAGCGGTTGGGAGTTTTGGATTTCGGGTCTCGATCGGGTTGCTACTGATTGGGGGTTGTCGGGCCGTCCTGGTGGTAGGCAGGCGGTGGTTCGATCGAGAATTCGTCGGGGTTGGCGATTTTGGTGATGTTGCCAAGTTTGAATGGTTGATATCGGCAGCCGGGATGATTCTTCGTCGTAGATTGTCGGGGATGACTAGGATGGCTGCGATGGTGAAACTCGGCGGCGATGTTGGCCGATTATTTTTTCATTCAAAAAAAGCAGTGTTTAGTGTAGTTCAAAAGCACTGTAATAATATAAGAAAAAGCACTCCAAATATTGCACAGTGCAAATATATGTCCAGATTCATTGTGCTTTTTATACAGTACTATAGTGCGAAAATCAGTCATGTGCGATGTTTTTACTATCTAGTTTTTTAATTTAATTATATATTTTTTTTACGTTTTTAAAATAAACAATATGTATCTTAAATTGTAGATCTTGAGAATGTGATTAATTTGATATATATTTCATTCAAAACGAATAAAAATTGAAAAAGTTATGGTTTGTTGAAGATTTAAGTTTCATTTCAAAATTTTGAATTTGCAGTTTATAGACAAAATCTGCGATACTTTTTGTATACAATCGTAGTTTTTTTTTTCTTGATCTACTGTGCTTTTTAAAGAACAATGTAGTGCTCTTTGTAAGCGTTGATATATGTCCAAAATACCCTTTTTAATTAATTAATGTATTTTTTTACATTATTACCATGCTGACATGTCATGATCTCAATCATCAAGATTATTCAATCTAATGGTCAAGATGAGTCCCTAGGTTCACATATAATGACGGGTTCTCATTTGAATCCAACCCTATATATATATATATATATATATATATATATATATATATATATATATATATATATATATTATAATATATATATTATATTATATATATATTGATTATGTTTTGTTTACCACACCATTATGAAGTTTTGAGCAACATCACCGTGTACTTTACATATTGAGTTTACGGTTAGTTTACCGCACATTCAATACGTAAACTATATATACGAATTGATTATGTTTAGTTTACCGCACCATTATAATTGTGTGTAAAACTAAACTAGAAGGTTTTACACATTTTTCATTCTGTTTATGTTTTGGCTATCATATTAGTATCAAGTTTGAGCAAATGTGAACACGTAGTTTACACCTTCAGTTTACTATTTGTTTATAACTTTTGCAATAAATTTTGTATGACCTTTTTTTTGGTGGACCAATGTTTTTGTCACCACATGGATGTTTTTTATACTGTGTTTATGTGCAGGCCGATAAAAATTAAAATATACCCAATGTATCATTTCGACTAGGAAGATTATATTTAATCCCTCTTAATTGCACCATGAAGCCATGGTTTCTTGAGATCCCCCATTCCATTCATCTTTACTCTCTCTGAAAACATTGTAAAATCTTGGAACCCCTTTTTTTCCGTTCTTTTGTCTATTGTAATGTTTTTTTTCGCCGTACAATCTTGTACGTTCCACTCACTGCATTCTCAGGATAGCTACTATTGGTAGATTAGAGATGCGGATTTTCAGCCTGCTTGTCGTTTTGTTGATTTTTATTTGTTTTTTCGCGCCTGTGTCTTTGTCCATTGAAAATTTTCGTCAAGCGTGAGTTCTCTTTTTTCGTTTTTATTTTGGTTCATTTTTAATGTGTTTTCGTTATTGATACGTATTCGTCTCGTAATTTTATTTGCTGCATTATATTTTTTTTGTTTATTTATTACATATTCTTGGTATATTTTGAATAATAAATGTTTCTACTTGTGGGGTTCTTGGAATTATTGGTTATTGTTATTTTTTCGCCCGGTAATTTGTAGTAATGATTGTTTGGCATTTTATGATGTTGTGACAATATAGTTTGAGATAGATAGTGGTTTACAATTGTGGGTTTTTGTGCAATTAAAGAGGGATTGCTTGTATATGAATTTAATTGTTTATGCAAAGGGTGAAAATCTTATCGGCATGTTTTTGTGTATAATTCTCTTATTTTATACTGAATAACATATGATCATTTAACTTTTTTTAAAGGATTGGGACCTACTACTGGGGGGTATCCCATTCTTCGGCGGCAAGGTCGATAGCTTCAACAGTGAAGCTACTATAATAGGGATAAGACAGGTTCTAACACCGGCGCAGTGCGAACTGTTCAAGAAATCCTACTTTGGAAAGTTCATCGAACTCCAAAATTTTAAAGTGCAATCACAGATAGTGCACAATTTATTATTCAGGGAGGTGGCCCAGAAGAGGAACGACGAGCTTTGGGTTGATTTGAACGGTAAAATCATGCGGTTCGGGATAGAGGAGTTTGGCCTCATAATCGGGTTGAAGTGCAATGGGTCTTGCAACAAGTCCGGGATTGAACACGTTTTTGGTGGTACGTACGACAAGTATTTTGCTCATTTTGACTCACTTAACAGACAAGTCGTCCATCACAGATTCATCATGGGAAATTTCAATACCGACGAAGATGCTGTCAATTTGCATATATCAGGAACCAAACCTCATAATAATTAATTCAAATCTACAATTTGCATATTGAATACAATATTAATTTTCACAAAAGATCCATCGTAAGAAACTGGTTGCCATAAACACACTTACAAAAAAAACTATCACTAATGTTGTTTTCTGACAGTTGTGATGCATCACATTTTTCAGGACTTGTATTAGGTTTCTGACATGATTATTTTTAATTTATCATATATATATACACACACACACACACAATCACAAATGTACAACAAATAATATTATTCAAACAGCTGAATTACCAAATGACTACCATCAAAAATAACTAATATTCAATTATTTATAAAATAATTGAAAAAAAAAACAGAAAAACAATGAACAACATCAACAAACTATATCATTTAAAAAAATAATCAATAAACAAACAAACAAAAATTATAGACATTCGGTTATGATGAATATCAAATAAACAAATAATCAATAATCAAATACGATGCGTATTAAATGTACCTTAAAGTAAATATTGAATTTCAGCGCGAATCAATTAACCATATTATCCATTACATATAATAGTTATATATATTTTTGCAAATATTACTAAAAAAGCTTTCAAAATTCTTTTTCAAGCTCCTATATCGATTTCAACACTGGATCAGGATTCTTTTCAAAATACTAGATTATCAAAATCCCAATTATAAACCATGCCTATCGTAGAGCCAACAGATACCTATAAACTTATATAAAGATTTATAAACTATTTAATTAATACCAAATACATAAAATCATACTAAAATTAACACAACTACCACTAATCATGCAAAATTTGACTGTTTGATTTATATATAGTCAGATATTCAAATGTTCAAACAAGTAAATAAGAATTCATTCAGATCTTAATGTATAATTCTTAACATATTGGGAGAAGGTGAAAAAAAAAATCATAACAGAAAGTACAAAAAATCGTGAACAGAGTAAACTAATATTATAAACAAGACCAAAAAGTTTAGATATAACCGAAGCATTACCTATTTGTTTCCCTTCGTGATTAGGAGTTCCTTGCAGATGATATTTGCGAAATAGTTTTCTCCAAGATTTTTGTGTGTTTATTTCACTCCTTTTCCTGTATAGTTCTGCGTTCCCTATAGAGTTCAATGCTTCCATTATTTTCCCGTCGATTCTTAACCATATCAATTAATAAGCCATACATGATTGAGTGATTTTGATTTCCGTTACGGTCTACGTACGGATTATTTACACAAGAAATTACCAGGCAGCGTATTTAAATTATTATTTTTGTTATTTAACTTAATTGAAGCCTGATATTATGTATGGTAGAAAATCTCGTAAACTTGGAATCCCTTATACATTGGTTAGCTATTTTTTGCTATTTTTTAACTATGGTAAGAATATTGGAATTTGATCTCTTATATTAGGTATCCATGTCATTAACCCAATTATGTACACCAGGATAAATTTTTGAGTTCAAATCAATGAACTTGTTGAACCAAACTTTTGTGCACCCCAATTAAAAATATTTTAAATTAAAAACAAGCAAGCTTGCTCGCAAGAGTACGAGGGCTCTTGTAGGGTGGAAAGTTGACTCGAGTCGTTTCTCAAAGACAACAAATTATCGTATCTCAAATAGTTGTTCACAAATAAGTAACCAAATAATATGTTTTTTGGGGTTTTGTTTTGAATTTTCGATTAACAACTACTAATTTAAAATGCAAGACTTAAACTTAAATTCTAAATTAATTATTTTAAACTCCCAACTGAATTAAACTAAATTATTTAACCTAAGTAACCATTAGCAAACCAAATCTTATGATTACCTAAATTTAAAGTTCTAAATTTAAATTAATTAAAACCTAATTTATTCTCTAATTAATTAACTAATAAGCAATTCTAATTAAAATTCAAAATTAATTAAGAACTAAGGTTTAAAACTAATTTGCAGCAACCTGTAAGATTATAAACTAACTGAATTAACCAATTACGAACTACGACTACACAAGAATTAATCAACTACGATCCTAACGGTAACTAAATGATCATAAAAACTAAACACTAACTATGAAAATCAATTGCATGAATATTCTCAACCCAAACAAGCATCAAATATCCAACAATAAACATATAAAACTGAACATAAATTGGGATTAACCAACCAAATACATTCAGCAAATTTAGAAACGGAAACAAATTTCAAGAACATAAACTAACTAGTATTCGAAAAGCTTTGAAAACTAAGAATTAAAACTAGAAACTAAGTAAAGGTTGCAGAGTACTTATTGTAGCTACTGAAAACTGAAAGTTCTTCGGCTAATCCAAAGAGGAAAATGAATCGAACTTTTTCGCTTTAAAATAAAAAGCTCGTCCGCAAGAGAACGAAGCTATTGTAGGTGATAAGTTGGCTCGAGTCGAATCACAAGGAAGACTAATTGGAAACTATTTTGGTGTTCGATTTTACGTACATAGAAACGAAAATAAAAACTAAACTAAACACTCGATCAAATAAGGTTTGGGGGTTTCTAACATCTATAAGCAATAAAATGAAAAACTTAAAAACGATTGAGAAAAGTAACGTTCTAGTGCATCTCCACGATCGGGGTTGTCAATCCCGATGGTTCTAAATGACCCTAGGCACTAGAACGATAAAATTATCCAACAAGCATCATCATGATCGAAGCATAATTTCAATGCAAAGCACGAGCAATATCGTCATTAAAAACAAACAACTAATCCAACAAGAAATCTCAACTAAACTACTTAAGCAGATAAACGTAAATTAACTACGAGAAAACTGGTAAAAGGATTATACTAAATTACGCTATTAAAGTTCAACATCAAAGTACAACGAAATCCAAAGCTACACTATAAAAACAAATAAGCAAAGTTCAGAAACACTTATTATCTAGGAAATCAGCAGCCATCGAACGATTTTCAGCGATGAGAAATTGCCTTAAACGTTGAACGGCATAGAAATTAAGTAATGACGAACTATTAAACACGAATTATACATGAATCGAAAGGTGGCATGAACCGAGGGTTCTCTACTTTATTCTGGACCTTTCCCCCTCGTTCCACTCTAGTACAGAAAACACATTTTAGAACAGACAATCTAGAACAGATTTTTCGACTACGTTCTAGAATGTTTGTCCGATGGTATTTTTGTAATTAAAATCGTAATCCTAGAACGGATTTTAAAATGTACGTTCTGAAACTTTAGACTGACCACATCTAGAAGGTATTTTTTAATATACGTTCTAGTATGTGTCATAATCTAGAACGTATATTTTAAGTACCTTCTGATATGTCATATCAAGAACATATATTTCAAGTGTCTTCTGAAATGCACGTTCTGAAAATTTTGAGACTGACTAAATCTAGAAGGCATTTTTAATATACGTTCTAGTATGTGTCATATCTAGAATGTATATTTTAAGTAGGGAAAAAGATTGTAACCATCCTGTACTATACACGTTTTTTGAGTTTGCATCCTAACGTTTTTTTTTTTTTGTAATTTAATGCATCCTGTACTTCAAAAAAAATCTGAAAGTGCATCATCCGACAAGCCAACTCGCCCAAACTCGCCGAAACTCACCTAATCTTACGAGTGACATTGCATATTTTCAAACCCGTATACTTTAGGTGAGTTTCGGTGAATTTATTATTTATTTAAAACTAGTTCCGGTATATTTTATTAAATATGCAAACTCACCGAATTTATTATTTAATAAATAATAAATTTTATTTATTTAATAAAATTAGTTCCGGTAAACGTTAGGATAAAATATGGTTTGCATATTTATTTAATAAATTCTAGTTTTTATTTAATAAAACTATTTTTTTCTAAATTTTGTATAGTACAGGATGCACTTTCAAAATTTTGTATAGTACATGATGCATTAAATTACAAAAAAAACGTTAGGATGCAAACTCAAAAAACGTGTATAGTACAGGATGGTTACAATCTTTTTCCCTTTTAAGTACCTTCTGAACAGTCTAAAGAATGTATAAATAATAAAACATTCAAGAACGTATAAATAAAATACCTTCTGGTAAATTAAAAATTCCAGAAGGTATTATTATTTATACGTTCTAGCTATCAGACACCTTAATTAAATAATTAATAATTGGACTGGAGTTTTATAGGCCACACAAATAAGATCTTACCCTTTCTCTCTCCCGTACCCACAAAGACGCGTACGTCTTTCTCCCTCCCCTAAATCGTCGTCAGCCGCCCGCCAACCCGTCGCCCTCAACCACCCGCCAACCCGTCGCCCTCAACCACCGCCAAAAGCCTCCTGCCACCATCACCTCCTCAGATTCCTCTCCTCCTTCCCGATGACGGTTTCTTCCCTAAAATCAAAACCCCAATAAGAATCGGCCACAAATTCCTCTTCTCCTTCTCGATGACGGCAACTCCAGTGCTTGGCGGTTGGGTGATTATCCACATCATCGGCTTCGGCAATCAATGGCGACGACAAGGTTGTAGGCACCTGCATCTCCGTTGGGTGTACGGTTGATGGAAAGGATCCGAAGGACTTGCAGCAGGAGATTCTTAAGGGTGACGTGGAGATTCCTCAGGATTGAAGGTTTTGAAGCTCAATTTCTAGGGTTTGGATATTTTTCCTTTAGCTTTTTGATTTTTACCTTTTTTGTTTTGGTTAATTGAATGCCTGGGCCTTGTTGATTTTTTTTCTTTTTTGCACCCATTTGTTTCGTGTCTCTTTTTTAACTTTTTTTCAATTTATTTTTTTAAAATTATTTTTGGTCTACTTCTTCTTCAAGATCAAAACCAATATGYTCATGAGTTAGGCGCTTCTTGAGTTTGATTTTTTTGTTAAATTTGATTTAAAGATATATTAAGCCTGGGCTTTCTTGATTTGGAAACTTGAGGGGCCTTTTTTTCTATTGAATTTTATTTTTGGGGTGAATTGGGAGAAAACTAGTTATGGGTATTATAAGCACAATATTGGAGCGGGGTGGTGGTGGTGGTGGTGGTTGGGTTTGGGTCTGGGATTATAATTGGGCTTGTGATTAGATACTTTGTGTTCATCTACTATCAGCCAACTGATTTAAGGTTTGTTTATCTCTTTTTTTTTTTTACTAGTCTGATTATGAGTGTGTTTTCTCATGTTCAACTGTGGTCACATTTGGTTTCTTGAACAAATGTGTACTTAAAAAATTGGTGTTAACTAATTTTAGATTAGTGAAAACATTACTAATTCCAGTTTTTGTTTTTCTTCATAATTTGGTGAATTTCATATGTAATAAGCACATGTTTGATATTTCCTTTATTGATATATAAATGAGTTAATTTCATGAGTATATTATTCTTGTCAGGATCCTGAAATACGACCCTTAGCTGATAAAGACTCTAAAAGTCTCCAACAGCTGCTTCTAGAAATTCCTATTTGAGTTAAAAATCCAGATTATGATCGGGTAAATTCATTTCAATTATGCTCTGGATCAATTTATTTTTTTTAATAGAAGAACAAATGAATTTTCATATAGTTTCAAATTTTATTATCTCTCCCTCATTCCAGATTGATTGGCTGAACAAATTCATTGGATATATGTGGCCTTATTTAGATAAGGTATGTTTTGTAAAATGCTCTGGCTTTAAATTTGTACATTTGATGAAATATTGGCATTTTTAGATACTTAGGCAATTTGCAAAATGGCAACGAAAATAGCCGAACCCATCATAGCCGAGCAAATCCCGAAATACAAAATCGATTCGGTCGATTTCGAGAAACTAACTTTGGGCTGCTTAGCACCTACTTTTGAAGGTTATTATAATATTTTGTCCTATTTTATTCTCCAGTTTTGTTTCTAAAAAACGAAAGAAAAAAAAATTACGTGCTCGAATTAATAATCTGCCATAAAATTCCAGGAATAAAAGTTTACAACACCGAGGAAAAAGAGTTAATAATGGAATTAGGATTAAAATGGGCAGCTAATCCTAACATCCTCGTTGCTTCTAGAGTGTTTGGATTGAAAGCTACTGTCCAGGTATAGTAAACAGCTTCTTGTAGAAAAAAAAAGATTTTCAAGCTTAGAACTTTTGGTGGAATATTTTAATTTGCTGGTTTGTTGCATGAATGCATAGATGTTAGATTGGTTGCTTATTTCACCTTGTTACAGTGGAGTTAGTTATCTTGTGATTTTCTTGATTTGGGGGGGGTGATGATGGTTTTGGGTTACCTCCTTTTGTCTAAGCTAATTACTTGGATAAATGTACAGGCCCATTTTTGTCGGTTAAATTTGCACATGAAGAGGTATATAAATATACATTTTTATTTGTCGGTTAGAAGATTTCACACAAATTAAGAAATCTTATAAAATGACTTATATACTCTCATTTAATATAAGGATATTTAATGTATTTTATATTTTGAACACTCATATTAAAGATATTAAAACATAGTTTTGAAACAATACATAAGGGTAATTTTATAAGTTTCAGCCCCAACGTACTTTGAATTCCCAGAACGACAATTGTTTTGAGTCGCAAATATCGCTGTATTTTTTGATAAGAGTGACATACTAACTTGTTAATTAATTTATTTCACGCAAGGAAAGTAGATAGGCGACAAGTAAGAACACATCTCGGGTTTCTTTTTCTGTTTTTTCATTTAGTTATTACTTGTATAGTAATGCTAAACAATTGTTAAGTCTCTAACTGTCGTCTCTTTGCATTTGAAGGGCATTTCTGGTAGAGAGTGCTAAGATGGTCGGACTCGAAGGAGCAACAAAGTTTCTTGAAGATCCAAACAACGGATTAAACGAGGTTTTGCCTTTATTTTATTATTTTTTTTTGAAAATGTTTAAAATGTTTAACCACTTCATTTTTTCTCCCCCAATAATTTTAATTTATATTTAAAAGTGGCCAGGGGTTGCAGGGGTTGCTGCCAAAGGGAGTGGAGATCCATTGGAGGATTTCTGCAAGACTAACCATGCGGAGGAGGAATGCAAGGTTTCTGAAGCTTATGTTTTTTATTTTGACTTTTTTTTTTCTTTTTCTTTTTTTTTCCTTTTCTGGAAAAAATTGTAGAGATAAAGAAGGATTTTGATTTTTTTAAAATTTCATTTGTATTAAACTATTCACTTTGTTGCAATAATTAATATATTAAAATATTCGGTATTTGGCAATTCTGGTGCACCTGCTTTCATTTCTTTTTTTTTCTACTTTCTAGAAGGTATTTTTCAATGTCCGTTCTAAAATATTGACTTTATAGAACGTACAATCTGAATATCCGCTCTAAAATAATGAGTCTAGAACGTATATTTCGAATATCCGTTCTAAAATATGACATTCTAGAACGTATATTTCGAATATCCGTTCTAAAATATGACATTCTAGAACGTATATTTTGAATTGTACGTTCTAAATATGACATTCTAGAACATATAATAAAATATACGTTCTAGAAGGTCGATATTCTAGAACTTACAATTCTAATATACGTTCTAGAACATGAGAAATTCTAGAACGTATATTAGAATTGTACGTTCTAAAATGTATTATCGAGAACGGGGCCAAAACCAAAATGCCACGTTTTAGAACGGGTATAAAACATTCTAAAACGGACATTTATCCGTTCTAGAATGTCTTGACAATCTAGAACGGCTGCATCTAGAACGCAGCAGAATCCATTCTAGACTGCCTGTTTTATCCATTTTAGAATGCCTGTTTTATCCGCAAGCTCTTCCAAAAGTTCGAGGTGAACCTCGTGTCTCTGTCCGACACAATCGAGACCGGTACTCCGTGCAACTTAACAATTTCTCGAATATAGATTTGGGCATATTGTTCCATGTTGAAGGTCATCTTGACCGGTAAAAAGTGAGCCGACTTGGTTAGACGATCTACTATCACCCATACCGCTTTGTTACCTCTCGTCGATGGCGGTAAACCTACCACGAAATCCATCGAGATATGCTCCCACTTCCATTCCGGAATCTCTAGTGGTCTTAGCAAACCTGACGGTCGTTGGTGTTCAGCCTTGACTCGCTGACAAACTAGACACTTTCGCACAAAAGTGGCAATGTCTCTCTTCATGCTCCTCCACCAAAACACTGTATTCAAGTCCTTATATATCTTGGTACCACCAGGATGTGCAGTGTAAGGAGTGCAATGGGCTTCTTCCAGAATTTCTTTCCTTAGATCCTCGTCTTTTGGAATACAAATTCTTCCTTCGTAAAACAATACTCCATCTTCTGCTATAACAAAACCTTTGATGGTTCCTTTCCGCACTTTCTCCTTCATCTTGCTTATGAAACCATCCTGGGTTTGAATTTCCTTGATCCTTTCTCTCAAAGTTGGTTGCACCACTAAGGATGTTAAGATCCCCTTCGTGTTTTTTGGAGGTATCACCATTTCGATCTTCATCTTGGCGAACTCCTCAACCAACTTATCTTGTTCGGACAGTAAACTCACCAGTCCTCCCTTACGACTCAACGTATCGGCTACCACATTTGCCTTCCCTGGATGGTAGCTAATGGTACAGTCATAATCCTTAACCAATTCCAACCATCTTCTTTGACGCATATTCAACTCCTTTTGAGTGAACAAATATTTCAAGCTCTTATGGTCGGTGAAAATCTCACACTTGCCTCCATACAAGTGGTGTCTCCAAATCTTCAAAGCATGAACTACGACCGCGAGTTCCAAATCATGCGTAGGGTAGTTCGTCTCATGGGTCTTGAGTTGTCGTGACACATAAGCCACTACTTTCCCATGTTGCATCAAGACACAACCCAAACCTTGTTTCGACGCATCGCTATAAATAACGAAGTCCTTCGTTGGATCGGGAATTGTCAAGACGGGTGCGGAAGTGAGCCTTTTCTTCAGCTCTTAGAATTTCTCCTCGCACTTCGTGCTCCAAACAAACTTCTCCCCTTTCCTTGTAAGTCGAGTCATCGGCACAGCTATTTTAGAAAATCCTTCGATAGTAGCCTGCTAGACCCAGAAAACTGCGAACTTCACTCGCATTCGTGGGGGTGGCCCATCCATTTATCGCTTCAACCTTAGATGGATCCACTTCTATCCCTTGAGCAGTGACGATGTGACCAAGGAACACTACTCGGTCCATCCAAAACTCACACTTACTGAATTTCGCATACAACTTCTCCTTGCGAAGTGTTCCCAACACTATTCGTAAGTGCTCTTCGTTCTCTTCTTGATTCTTCGAAAAGATCAAGATGTCGTCGATGAAGACTATGACGAACTTATCCAAGTAGGGGTGGAAAACCCTATTCATCAAATCCATGAACACTGCTGGAGCATTGCTTAGCCCGAAAGGCATCACAACAAACTCATAGTGTCCATATCTCGTTCTAAAGGCCGTCTTTAGGATGTCACTCTCTTTGATCTTCAACTGATGATACCCCGACCTTAAGTCGATCTTAGAGAAAATGCTCGCTCCTTTTAATTGATCGAATAAGTTTTCGATTCGAGGTAATGGGTACTTGTTCTTTATTGTGAGTCGATTAAATTCTCTATAATCGATACACATTCTCATTGCCCCATCTTTCTTCTTAACAAAGAGGACCGGTGCTCCCCATGGTGAAACACTCGGTCGGACAAAACCTAAATCCAATAACTCTTGGATTTGTGCCTTTAGTTCTTGAAGTTCCTTCGGTGCCATCCTGTAAGGTGCCTTTGAGATAGGCGCTGCCCCTGGTGTCAAATCAATTGTGAACTCGACTTGACGACTGGGCGGTAATCCTGGTAACTCTTCCGGAAAGACGTCCTTGAAATGAAGAAACC
Organism: Phtheirospermum japonicum; assembly: GCA_014905375.1. NCBI lineage: Eukaryota > Viridiplantae > Streptophyta > Magnoliopsida > Lamiales > Orobanchaceae > Phtheirospermum > Phtheirospermum japonicum. The sequence goes on from BMAC01000216.1 coordinate 1,139,916, forward strand.
ACCGGCCTTTTATAGAGTTTCCCGAAATAACTGCCAAAACTGCCTTAGCGTCGATCGACGCGTGCCGAGCGTCGACCAGGCAGTGCGTCGACCAATGCGGGCTAGGATCGACGCAACTGCAAGTGTGCGTCGGCTTGAGCATCGACTGATGGAGCAAAGATCGACACAATAGAGAGTTTGTGTTGATCTGGCGTCGACGGACGCGGGCGTCTCCCGGCATCGACACGGCCGATGACTGCGGGCGCTGGCTGCACGTGTCACGTCGCTCGTTCCGTTTTCTTCGTCTCGAGCTGAAACACTAAAATAAAGCAAAATTAAATTATTTCATATAAAATAAAGTAAAAACACATTAAACACCAAACGAAACAAAAAACATCAAAAGGAAGAAAAACGATAGAAAAGATAAACCTAAACACCCTAAAAACATACAACATACGATGCAAAAGCACACAAAAATCGCATACAAATATGTACAAATCAAAAACGCAGCAAATCGATCGAGAAACGGATGAACAGCTTCGAACGGGCTCCGGAACTCGTTGTCGTCGAATCTTGGGTTACTCTTCGATCTTCCCATTTTTGATGTTATTCTCCGACTCTAAACCCTAGGATTATGTTTATGGTAATCTTTTAGGGTTGAAAGTACGCCTGGAACTCGGATTAATGGGTGGTTTATATAGAAATCCCGTATCTTGGGCCGCAAGTTACACAGGTCGATTACTGGGCTCATTAACGGTAGCACTTTACGGTAAGGAGCTACCGTAAGCAGCTACCGTAAACGTCTTTGTTGCCTCCTTACGGTGATGTTTACGGTAAGGCTTATGGTAACGGTTACCGTAAGGGTCACGGTAAGGGTTACCGTTAGCCTCCAAAAACTTGCTATATTTTCGYCGGAACGCTCGATTCTTGTCTTTTAATCATCAACCTTCATCTCTTACGTGCTGAGCCCTTCCGGTTACTTCGCTGTATGGCGAAAAACAGAGATAATTCACCTTTTTGCATCAATTTAGATCAAAACACGGTAAAATAAGGTGGAAGTACAAATATACGAATTCAAGCTCAAACTATCCAACTTATACAAAAATAATAAGAAAAATAAACTAAATTACCTACTAAAATCAACATAAATTAGTGCTAATCACTTGTGTGTATATGCATGTCAAAAGTATGAATTTTTTATTCAAAATGATGAACTTTTGCGTAAAAAGTCGAGTTTTTTGTGCTTAGATTGATAAATTTTAGTGATTTTTTTAGTACTACCCTATAAGTTGATGAACTATTGTGTCAGATGTATATTGAAAGGTACTCTAGGGTATACATTATATATATATGAGAAAATATGATGATGCTTTATTTTAACTATTCGGCGGTCATTTTTATTTCCACTCGTTTAGGATTTGTTTGAATTAGGTTTCGTTGAGTTTCAGAATTATGGTATTTAGAATCTTAAGTATTCAAAATTAATCATTGTTTGTTTGTTGTAAAATCAAAATCTTTTACACTTTTACTGTAATTACCAAATCATGTCTAAGGAATGAACGATAATGTATTTGATGACAAGTCATGTATGAAAAGTTGATAATAATGTTGGAAACTTAGTTTTGTTGAGGCTAATTTTGATGGCTAAATATTTAATTAATATAGAATAAAGTATTATAATATTATTCTACGTATTGAGTAGATAATCGTAGTATATTTATTTTCTCAAAAATAGTTTTCGGTGAGTGAGAAATAAATTGTGTAAGTTAGCCATTTGAAAAGGGGAAGTGTATAAAATCCCACATTGAGAATGTAAGGATAATTTATACGCTTTATAAGTTAAGAAGAAGTTGTATTGAGCATCATGTGATTAAGCTCATGCACTAGTTGGTTGTAACTGTGGGCTTGGGCCTAGGCCTTGGCTTTGATCTTGAACATTGACTTAAGTCTTTAGGTCTTTGGGTCCTGGGCCACGGGCCTCTATTGGGTTATATGAGAATGGTTTTTAACCAATTCAGTTTTATTTTTTGGACTCTCCAAATAAGAATGGGCGCGACCCATTAAAATGCTCAGGCCTTTTGGTCAAATAAAAATGGGTTCGACCCATGACTTCTCAACTTCATCAGCAGCATTTGAGGAGTCTCAAAGCTGTGATATTGGAGGTAGTGGCTATAATGGAAAATTAAAACCACTAATTACAGCTGCTCCATCCTTTTCAAATTCTCAAACCCTATAAGGTGAAGTCTATAAATAGACTTAGAAGTTTTAGGCAGAATACACACTGAATCATATTCATTCCGCATATTTCTGCACTAAAGCCTCAAGCATTCGTTTCAAAATTTTGTGCTCGGTTTCACACTTTTCAAGTTCGTTGGAACTTTGAAGTTTGGTGTGCTACTACTTAAAAGGCGTTAAGTCGTTGTATCTTTGGGAACATTACGCCAGTTCCGTCAGCACTATACGGGGCGTATTTGTTTTGCGAAAAGAGAATTTTCTCGCCTCGACTTGATGTTCAATCTGTCCGGTTCAAGAAGATGTTCCTTTCAAGTTTTACTTGTTTTCCATTTTTACGTTTTTAGCTTTTGTAAGAACTGTAGTACAGTTCAGTAGCAATTTCCTTTTCGTATTTCTATTTGTAACAACTTGGTCATGTTAAGGTTTTAAACTAAAATCGAGTTTGTGGAATACTAAATTCTACAGTTTGCATATATTCAAAAGATTATCAGGCAATTAAATATGGATAAGTGCAATATGTTAGCACTCCTATGATTGGTCAAAGTGAAGATATAAGGAAATATCAGTTTCGTTAATGGAATGACGAAGAACTGGTGGGATCTGAAATTCTCTACCTACGTACAATATGCGCATTATTGTACCATTACTAATACACTTGACCAAATATTACTTACTCAAAATTGTTATCTTGATTTAGGGTAAAAAATTATATGCATCCTGTACTATACACATTTTTTGAGTTTGCATCCTAACATTTTTTTTGTAATTTAATGCATCCTGTACTATAAATTTTTTTGAAAGTGCATCCTGTACTATACAAAATTTAGAAAAAACTAGTTTTATTAAATAAAAACTAGAATTTATTAAATAAATATGCAAACCATATTTTATCCTAACATTTACCGGAACTAGTTTTATTAAATAAATAAAATTTATTATTTATTAAATAATAAATTCGGTGAGTTTGCATATTTAATAAAATATGCCGGAACTAGTTTTAAATAAATAATAAATTCGTCGGAACTCACCTAAAGTATACGGGTTTGAAAATATGCAACCTCACTCACGAGAGTAGGTGAGTTTCGTCGAGTTGGGGCGAATTGGCTGGTCAGAGGATGCACTTTCAGAATTTTGTGAAGTACAGGATGCATTAAATTACAAAAAAAAATGTTAGGATGCAAACCCAAAAAATGCGTATAGTACAGGATGGTTACAATCTTTTTCCCCTTGATTTAACTCAAGAAAGCGCAATGTCACTGGAATGGAATCAAAATGTACTTTGATACCTAAAAGAAACCATTGACGCGAGTTTATTTTTCTCATTCATAAATATAATTGAGACTTCAGATGGTCTTGTAACCCCTAAATAAAATGTTGAGTTTACTTCCTACTGTGAAACACCAAATAGTATCGTTGATATTGGTTATTCACTCGATCCACGTAAAGAGATCATTATCATACACGTAGTAGTTCGTGAGTATATATGGTAAATGTTATGATCATACATATTTCTAAAAATAGTGGCTTGAACTCTATCACTAAAGAAAATGTGATAATACGAGTAATATCACCATATCTCTTCTACAACTAACAACTATTCACTTTCTAAAGAATCAAGTAAATTGAGGAAGTGGAGACTTTCAAAGTTTTCTTGATAGATGTACATATCAGAGAGAGGTGTACACTTTAGGGGGGGTCTCAACGTAGGTGTGTTGTACTCTTTTTTCTTAGACCAAGTTTTATTTTTTCATTGGGTGTTGTTACTTGGCAAGGTTTTAACGAGGTAACAATAAAACATCATTTCACCCTTTGACTTGGCACAAGAGGGAGTGTTGAAGGAAAAACACAATTAGTGTGCCTTCGTCAACAAGTAACTGATGAGGGACAGTTTAGGTATTTATTATCTTTATGTATTATGGAAACATGTAATTGATACTCTATATAAAGGGAGTCATTGATGAATAAGAGAACCCTAATTTCTACCGTCTCTTTCGTCTCTCTTTTATATCTTCTCCTAATGCTTTTCCTTTTACAATATTGTAATTAGTTTATATATTTTTGGTATAAACACTATTAATCATAACCATACCGTAGATAATCAGTATTTGATTTTCATATTTTTGGTATATATTGTAATTAATTTACATATTTCTTGGTATAAACACTAATAATGATAACCGATTATGATTTCATAAAGAGTATTTGATTTACATACGTTTAGTAAGTACACTAATAATGATATGAGTTTTTACCCATTATATATATGGGATGGCTTCATATTAATTATTATATATATCGGATGTAAGTTAATTAATTTTGAATTTTCAATTATATAAACTCTATTTTAAAAAAAAAAAATTTCAATTTTTCAATTATATAAAGTAATTAATTTCGAGCTCTCGATTAAAATATTTTTTAAACTCTAATTCCAACGTATTATTGATAATCATGATAAGTTATGAAATATTCCAATAAAATGGAAATCAGTATAAATGAATGTAAAGTAATTACTGATCAATATGATAATCATACCGTAAATCAAGGTCAAAAAATATGGAAATCATTATAAATCAATATAAACTTTTTACAACAAGGAAGTGAATTTATAATTATATATTGTAATTAATTTATATATTTTTGGTATAAACACTAATAATCATAACCATGCCGTAGGTAATTCAGTATTTGATTTTCATATTTTTGGTATATATTGTAATTAATTTACATATTTTTAGTACAAACACTAATAATCATAATCGATTATGATTTTATAGAGAGTACACTAATAATCATATAAAGTGACAATTCAAATATAAAGTGCCCATCGTTATATTATTTTGTGGGGTAGTGAATCTATTTTTTCTATCCTTCATATATGCACCTGCAATGAACTGTGATCTAGTTCTGTTGTATTCCATGCACTTGCAGTGAACTTATGTTTGACATATCTTTCAATAAATAAATATGATTGATATCACCATCATATTTAATTGCTGAAACTAATTCTTATTTCACCAACGACTCATTTTCCTGAATAAGTGACTCAGACATGGATACATACTTAAGATTTACAAATGTCTAGGCTAAGAAATAAGAATTTTGTTCAAAAACAAAAACATTACGATATAATTATACCCTCTATCTACTTCTGCATGTATGCAACATAAATGGGGTAAAATTAACGGCAAAAACGAATGCTACATTTTCATTTCTTCTAACAAAATCAAAATGGAAAGAAAAAAAAACCCAAAGAAAAACACAGAAATATGAAAAAAAAAAAAAAAAAAAAGACCCTCATACATACCGAATAGAATAGAAATATGTACTCCATGTTTGTTTTTCACAAATGAGCAAGAGATTGGGGGAAATTGGTCTCTCACTCTCTTTATATTAGAAATAATTTATTGGAAAATTAATCTTCAGTTATTTTTCAGAGGATGCGACTTTGGCGTCCGATAATCTGCGTTGAAAGCCATGAAATAGTGTTTCCAATTTTGATCTCCATTATGAGCTGCATTTGTAACTCTCTTGCTATTTCTGCCTTGCTCTAATTTCCTCGTCTTTTCATTACTTGTCTTCTTAACCGCAATCTCGTCAATTCTCATTTTTCGCCCAATTTTGTCGAATGTTTCAACTGTTTCTGCATTTCGAATACATCAGGTCGAGAAGGCTAATGGGTTGGGGCATTAGGTCGGTGAAAGAAAGCAAATAGCTCATATATGACATATGTGAAAATACTTTGATGTTAACTTTTCTGTATATTTAGTCAAACATGTATATTTAGTCAAACATTTCTTAATGATTACAAAAGAGAATGTTACAAATATTTATAGCAATATGTCTAGCAATGTAGCCCTAAAATATGTGTGGCTAGAAATGCTACAGTACATTCTGCAACATCTACCTAGAATATGTGGTCACTAATGTTACAGTACAATGTGACTGCTGTATTAGGCTGAATGTACTGGATTAGGTCTGACATCATCACATGATGTAATATAGGTCAACCTCTCATGTGACCCATTGCTAGCTTCCTGTGCGACCTCTCATACGACCTAAATGGTTGGCAATCTTGCGACATGGCATTGCACTCATCTTCAGGTCGCCGATCTCTACATAATCATGAGACCTGAGATTATCAGGTCGCTCTCTATTAGGCAGTACAATCAAATTAGTGTTCCAATGATCCTGTCATGATTAGAAGCCCCACTATCAAGTAACCAAAGGCCATTATAAGACTTATTACCATTTGACTTCTTAGAAGCAGGAGAAAGATCTATCAAACTAAGAAGGTGTTGCACTTGTTCAGCGGTGAACCCTAGAACCAAAAGAGGATCACTAGATGGTAACGTCGACGCCACAAAACCATGCTGATGGGTAGGAATAATGAAGGACATACATGGACCCTCGGATGCGTGGAGAAAATAAACTGAGGAGGAATAATGAATAAGTATTGGTTTCTTTCCATCGTTGGTCATAGCTGCGTGGTGGTGAAAAAAAAAACCTTGGGCAATATGTGAGGAGAACAAAAAATTGAACCACTTGTGCAATAGAAAACGCAACAATAATTCAGAGATTGATGTGTGTGTGTGTGTGTGTATGTATCTAATTCAGGAGAAAAAACTCGATGCATTGATCCCCAAAAAAAAAGGAGATTGAGGGGCAGCTTGGTTGAGCTTATTGAAAGTGCTTATAGCTTATTCCATCACAATATTTAGGCTGCTTGGTAAGAACCAAAAATAAGCTCATGATAGCTTATTATGCCCAATAAGCTCCTGTTCAGAAAAAACTACAAATCGTAGCATTTTCTAATAAGCTCCTACATTATTTGGTAAAATCCTTTTTTATCCTTTTATATTGTAAAATACATTATTTATGAAGTAATATATTACTTTATATTTTACGAAAATATTTTTATTAATCATAATTAAAATTTTATTTATTATTATAATTATTTTTTTAATTATTTTTCAAGTATTTGTCTTTTTTTTAAATAATCTTTTGGGAAGTCTTCATTAATTATTATAATTTTATTTTATTTTTTTATATTTTTCTTTTTTTTATGCATAATATTTTATATTTTTTAATCATGTTTATATTGGTAAATTAATTTTCAATCAACTACTTTAATCAACTAATTCATCAATCACTAATTGAAAACTAAGCTACCAACTACCATCTACCAACTATCAGTCATTAATTACCAATTAATCAGTGATCAACCGTTTGAATCAAATCAACCAACTAAGTTTTAGTCACGAAATTTTTTTGTGCAGATGTTCACCTAACCTCAAGATGTGATACCATCATAAAATGTGGAACATGAATATGTCCCTGCTCTCTTTCCTTAAAAAAAAATACAATATATATACACTTTAATCGCATAAAGAATAAGCTACGTAAAAAAATTAAATATTCCGCTCATGTAAAATATTCTTTTACTAATATCTCCTTAAGGTGATGGATCAATTGAAGATTGTAAATACTCGCCATTTCTTAGTCTTATCTTATTGTATTAGTCTTTAAACTCCTCTGCTTTGATGAAAAGTGAATTAGGAGACAAAAATATACTCATTCTTAATTCACTATTTCATTTTTGTCCGTCCCATAAAAATAATCTAATTACCATATTTAATATATCATTAATTTTTAATTTCCACACATACCCTTAATTAATATTCTTGAAATACTAGTTTTATACCTCGTAAATTGAAAATTGACGATTACAATGCAAAATCTTACTATTCCAATAACTAATGTACTAATTTCAACACTGATTTCTATGAGTATTAATTGACATTAATAAATTCAAGAAGGATATAATTAAAAAAAGACTAACTAAAATAATGACTTAACTATATAAACTATTAGTTTCTTAATTTGTGTGAAACCAACCGTAAGTCTATCAAATTGTGACGGAGAGTAATGACTAAATCTCTTGTAACCAAAAATGTAATATGAACTTTCATTTTGTCCAATTTAGTTTAGAGCGAATAATATGAAAATTTTAGTTTTAAAAATTATGATTAAATTTTGGGAGTGTGGTTGGGTTTTAAGCTAAAAAAGTAAGGATCGATGTTAATATAATATAAATAGTAAAATAATAATTAAAAATAACTAGTAATAAAAAATATGTGAGTGAATAATATATATATATATATATATATATATATATGAAAACAAATAAAGTAAAAGTTTTCACATTTAAGTAGAATTATAATGATACATACTATATTTGAATTATTTCTTAAATAATTAATTAAACTCTTAAAAAAAAACTGGTCAGTGGTCAAAAATAAACAAAACACATTTAGGAACTAAATCATCACCACACCCAAAACAAGATTGTATTTCGATGAAGCCGCTGAAACAATTCCCCAACGTTGATAATGGTGGAGGTGGAGGTGGACGTGGACGTGGAAGGATATCATACAATATAAAAGGTTTTCAAAGCCAATTACCTGTCATAGTGACGAGAAAGAAGGGGCAACACAGCAATTAAAAAATAACACAGTAAAAGTCCGTTGCTTTTTTCTTTCCTTTGTCATCTTGCTTCATCTTTTTTACAAACAAGGTTGAAAACTGCATAATCGGAGCCGTACTGTTGGACCCACTTCTTTCTTTCCTCGGTAATTAATTTTCCAAGATTTATTTAATAATGATTTGTTGCATTTCCAAGAATTTTCCATCGCACTTGAATTGCTTTTTGTCTGTTTAGTTTTTTTTTTTAATTCTAAAAAAAAACAAGTATGAAATCCAATCATACCCGTCAACTAAAAAACATGTATGATATACTTCAGAATATGGTATCTATAAGAGTATGAAATTCGATCATACCTCATTAACTAAAAAATATGTATGAAATTCAGGAAAGTATAAAATTCAATCAAATTATTAACTAAAACAAATTCTAAAACGGAATATGTTCACTGTTATCACTAAATATTTCCTACTAATTCAAATACTAATTTAAGTATGGAAATTTTAAATACTAATTTAAGTATGAAATTTTAAAACTGTACAGGATGAAATTGTATGAAATTCAAAAAATTAATAGAAACAAGTATGAAATTCAATTATGCCGCGTAACTAAAAAACAAGTATGAAATAAAAAAAAAAGTATGAAATTCAGGACAGTATGAAATTCAATTAAATTCGCTAACTAAAACAAATTCCAAAAACTGAACAATATTTCAAAATATGAAGCATGAGATTTTCCAAATTAGTATGAAATTCGATGTGTGTGAGTATGAAATTCGATTCTAGGAAATTGTGTAGATCGTAAAAGCGGGTGGAACTATACCACTAAATCGAATCAGAGAACATTTTTTTTTTTTTAAAAAAAAAAACTAAACAGACAAAAAGCAATTCAAGTGCGATGGAAAATTCTTGGAAATGCAACAAATCATTATTAAATAAAATCTTGGAAAATTAATTACCGAGGAAAGAAAGAAGTGGGTCCAACAGTACGGCTCCCGATTATGCAGTTTTCAACCTTGTTTGTAAAAAAGATGAAGCAAGATGACAAAGGAAAGAAAAAAGCAACGGACTTTTACTGTGTTATTTTTTAATTGCTGTGTTGCCCCTTCTTTCTTCGTCACTATGACAGGTAATTGGCTTTGAAAACCTTTTATATTGTATGATATCCTTCCACGTCCACGTCCACCTCCACCTCCACCATTATCAACGTTGGGGAATTGTTTCAGCGGCTTCATCGAAATAAAAAAAAAAACTAAACAGACAAAAAGCAATTCAAGTGCGATGGAAAATTCTTGGAAATGCAACAAATCATTATTAAATAAAATCTTGGAAAATTAATTACCGAGGAAAGAAAGAAGTGGGTCCAACAGTACGGCTCCCGATTATGCAGTTTTCAACCTTGTTTGTAAAAAAGATGAAGCAAGATGACAAAGGAAAGAAAAAAGCAACGGACTTTTACTGTGTTATTTTTTAATTGCTGTGTTGCCCCTTCTTTCTTCGTCACTATGACAGGTAATTGGCTTTGAAAACCTTTTATATTGTATGATATCCTTCCACGTCCACGTCCACCTCCACCTCCACCATTATCAACGTTGGGGAATTGTTTCAGCGGCTTCATCGAAAT
>BMAC01000216.1:1153401-1192027 GCA_014905375.1 Phtheirospermum japonicum
ATTTCGATGAAGCCGCTGAAACAATTCCCCAACGTTGATAATGGTGGAGGTGGAGGTGGACGTGGACGTGGAAGGATATCATACAATATAAAAGGTTTTCAAAGCCAATTACCTGTCATAGTGACGAAGAAAGAAGGGGCAACACAGCAATTAAAAAATAACACAGTAAAAGTCCGTTGCTTTTTTCTTTCCTTTGTCATCTTGCTTCATCTTTTTTACAAACAAGGTTGAAAACTGCATAATCGGGAGCCGTACTGTTGGACCCACTTCTTTCTTTCCTCGGTAATTAATTTTCCAAGATTTTATTTAATAATGATTTGTTGCATTTCCAAGAATTTTCCATCGCACTTGAATTGCTTTTTGTCTGTTTAGTTTTTTTTTTTTTTTTCTCATTATGAGGTGCTTTACAGCTTTTGAATTGGTATTATTGCCCTCTTCAGGTGATAATGCATCATAATTTGTTTGTTTTCATTTTCTTATTGATTTATTTATTATTGTCCGATATGAAACGCGGATTATTTAGCTTTTTGTTGTTTCCGATCTTCTTTGTTCTTAATAGTAATAATAATAATAATTTTGTCGTGTTTGTGTATGCAATCATTGTAATGCATTGAACAAGAATGAGACCCACATTTTTCTATTCCATCAACTTTTTATTTCAGAATTGTCTTGTATTGCTATTGAATATTGATAGGGACCCATATGGATCATAATTTTCTTTTCTGTCATAATTTATATGTATATATATCACCACATTTCAATCAATTTGGTCTTTGCAAGTGAACATTTATTCTCCCCACTTTCAGAAGCATATCACCAAAATTCATAACAAAAGGCAAAAAAATTTTCCCCTTCCTTTTTTCAAGTTTTATCTGTGTAATTACATGGAGCTGATTAATTTTGTTTCATATAGTTTGCCAATAATATTCTTAGTATCCTGGATCTTTTTTCCCCCCTTAATTTTTTTCCATCCTGATGTATCTGCAGTTACTCCAGGGGAAGTGGGGGAGTGCAAAAAATCGAATCTTTGAGTTGAAAATTTATTAAAAAAAAAAAAAAAAAGAAGATTATCGCGTTTTTCGTAATCATTAATCACGCGGAGCCTCACTTGGTGCCAATATCTCAGCATTATCCTTAATTATCATGCTAAGGTATGCTAAACTCACCTTCTAATGGATCTAAAATCGGCAATTAAAGGAAAGTTGCAAATCATTTTGTTAGTTGAAATATGTCAGATTTTTGTACGTGAAGTTAGTTTTTGCGTGAAATTAGAGATTCGTAGCAGAGGGTCTGTATTAGTTTAGTTCCAGTAAGGGTAAATTTGTAATGTATGTATATGAGTTAAACATAGATAATATATGAAACAATGTTTGGTTTAAATGGAATATGGTTCTTTGCTTTTGGTCTAATTGGTCAGAGCCCCTTCTATTTGGAGGTGGCTGCATTTTAAATTTTCTTAAAATGGTGAATATCAAAATTGATTTAAATTCCCCCTTTAATAATACCACATTTATAAATCGTACAACTTAGCTTTGTCTTTAATTATCAGTGTTTTAAGCTAAAACAAGTCTAAGCAAATTTAAGGGAAAAAAAATTATTTGCCACTTGTACTTGTAGTGTTTTTATGGTTTGTCACCTAAAGTTTTTTGTTGTTACTAACAACCCAAAGTATACGAGTTTTGTACTTTGCAACCTCCGGTCTATTTTGAACTTATTAGACAACGCTTGGCAAAGAAAACAAGAATGAAGAAACGACGAAAGTTTCTTTCTCCCAATCTTCTTCTCCACCAACCGAATCGGTCCTCCGTCTGCACCACGGCGTTGCCACCTCGCCCGCTGTTGTGGGTGGCTCAGATCTCATCTCAGACCCATGCTTAGCCACTTGTCATCGAGGTTTTCAAGCCGACTCCATACGCGGCTACAAGTGCCCCGTCTTCTACAATTCGCTAGATGCCGACCGGACTCGCCTCCGCCCCGAGTTTATTAGTCGCCGGCCTTCCCACTACCGCCCCTTTTTCTTTTGGGTCTCTTCCGGCGGCTAGGGTTTTCTCGCACCCTCCCTTCTGCGTCTTCGACATTCTCCCTTCGTCAATGATCTACGGCGTTACCTATTGTTGTCCGGGATCAGCCGTCTCCTACTGTGGTTGCGCCGCCCTTGTCTGCGGTGCCTGACGCTTTCTCTATAGCGGCTAGGGTTCAGAATGGATCTGCCCTCCAACCTCCATTTAGTGTTTCTCTAAATTTGCTCGCGCACCAAGTTTCCATCCCTTGCGGTTCGGGTCACCCACCCTTCGTCAATGCGCCGCTGGAGTTTGCGCCTTTCTCTGCGGAAGCTACATCGCCCTCGTTTGATACGAGGGTCCCTACTACAGTCGCTAATAGGGCCAATCTAACCACCTGGAAACCTTTGTCGGTCCTCCAGCCACGTTTGCAGCAGGCTCAGGTTTTCTGGGCCACACATACACACCAGAGTTTTCGGCCACTCGTGGAACATCCTAAGCTGCTCCAGGTCTCGCTGTGCCTTTTCCCCCTCCCGTACGGCCCTACCTGCCAATGGCAGCTTTTCGGGTGGGTCTCTTCCGACCTTGCAACGCGATCTCTCCGGCTTAAGTCCGCAGTCATCATTTTTTTGCTAGCACAGCGGCGGTCTGCCCCTCGGGAGCCCCAATTCTGCCAATCAAAAAGGGGGAGTTTTACTCGGTCACTATTAATGAAAAGCAATACCAAAATCGTGTTTTGGTGTTACGTGGATGGTGGAGTTGTGGTGCTGGTTTCGGAGGAGTTTGTCGAGCCTCATTTTGCGCTTCCCGATGCATTGTTGAAACTTAACTTTGAGGTGGTGGAAGAGATAGTAAAGAAGGAGCCCGATCTCCCTCCCCTATGCCTGAATATTGCATTACGTGTTTTTGAGATCGTTGAGGTGGTGATCGAGGAAAAGAAGGATGTTACATTGGTTGATGGTCGTTCCATTTGTTCGACGAACTTTCTAATCATTCCGGTGATCGAACCTCGCTCCACAATCCGTTTGATCTTCGATATCTTCTTGGTGATCGATTATTTGCACTTTCAGCCTCCGAAGAAAGTTGGAGCTTTCCAATCTCTTATCCTAAAACTTGCTTCCCATGCCTGCCTTAGTTATTATCATCGCCTGTTCTTGCTCTTGGATAACACTAAGTCTTGGCACTTTTTCTTGGATCTTAGATAGCATCACTCATTAAGTCGTCGAGCTTTAAGCGTTAAACAAGTATTTCTTGGGAGGCAACCCAAGATCTTGCTTTTCTTTTCTCTTTTTTTTTTGTTGATATTCTGGGAGGGTCGACCGAAGTCTGAGGCACGTTTATGCATACTCGAAGGCATTCTTTGAAGGATCTAAGGTTTTTCTCGAAGAACAACATTCAAAAGAACGAAAATGAGGCCCTGCAAATTTCTCGTCGATCGACGCATACGTCGATGCACGATCGATGAAGTATTTTTGCCCGTATCGTGGCCCACCGATGATGCATCGATCGATGCAAAACTCTCTATTTTCTCCATTTCTAGCTCGTTGATCGACGTAAAACTCTTTGTCCTTCTCATCGATGGATCGTCGATTGGCGCTGATCGATATGCCCTCGGTGGACCAACCCAGTGTTATCAATGGCGGATGGCGGGTCATGGCGGCGAGGCCAAAAACCGCCATAAAAATATGGCGGATGGCGTTGCGGGATATGGCGGAAGGTATGGCGGGCAAAAAAATAAAATATTATATATATATTAAAATACTTCAAAATAACAACATAATCATAAAAAGCAAATCAAAACACAAATTAAATGTCTCTAATCCTCTTCTTCATCCCCAACATAATCATCTTCCCCATCATCATCAAGTGATGCATATCCCTCTTCCTCTTTCCCCATCGGATTCTTCACTTGCAAACTCTTCCTCTTCTTGAGATTCTCGTTATTCTCATCCATTTCCACTTCATCATCAACTTCAACCACTTTTTCTTTCCCTTTTGCAGCTGCACGTTTCTTAGCACTAGGGTTCTTGGAAGTTGAAACACCACTTGATGACTCCTTCCTTTTCGCAGCATTTCGCCTAGTATATGTTCTAGGCTCTCCAACCCCGAAGCCTCAAAAACAGTTTCCCAATTTAATGCGTTATCATCATCAAAAACCAACTCATTTCCAGCATTATCATCATCATCCATTTCTCCCACTAACCACTCACTACTCGTATCAATTTCATTCAGTGAAATTGGATCAAGTTCATCCCTAAAATCATATCTTTTTTTCAATTGTTGGTTGTATTTGATAAAAACCAACTCATGCAACTTCTTATGCTCAAGCCTATTTCTTTTTTCGAATGAATCTGCAACATAAAATAATTGCAATGAAATCCTAATTAATTTCTTTCAAACTTCAAACTTCATACAATTATTTATCAAGTCATACTAAAATAAAGAAGATAGAATAATACCTGCTCAAAAACACTCTAATTACGCTCACATCCTGATGCACTACATGTCAAGCTCGGAATTTTCACAGCTAGCTTTTGCAGAAGTGGAGTTTGACTACCATACAATCGCCACCATTTGGCTAGAAAATAAAAAATATACAACTTAGAAATTTAACATTAAATTTAAACTAAATTAAATTACTAAAAAGTAAAATTATACTTTTAAGTTTCTTACCAGGGGCAATAGTTTTTCTATGTGAAATTGCAAAATCATCTCCGAAAAGACCACTACCAGCCTTTTAAACCAGCGACTCGGTCATGATTTTTTGTTGTGCATCTCTATCTTCCACCAACGTCTTGATGCACCCCATAAACCCATTGCTGATCTCAAAATCAAACTCAATATCCGGGTTGCTATAGAAGAACTCCGGATTCAACAAGTGACCAGCTGCATGTAATGGCTGATGAAGCTGATAATTCCATCTATTATCAATGATCTCAAACACATCTTTGTATTTGCTTTCATTGTTACTGAAAGACTTCATAATTGATTCTTTGGCCTTATCCATAGCTTCATAAATATATCCCATAGCTGCTTTTTTTTCACCATCCACAAGACGAAGCACTTTAACAAGAGGAGCCATGACTTAAGAGTAAAAACCACGTGGTTCCAAAATGAAGGCATGAGGACAACTTTTGTCGCTTCCCTCCCCTTAGCCTCCTTAGACAACTTGTTTACATTCCATTCATTAGAAGTAAACATTCTTCGAAGATTTGCTTTCTCTTGATGAAGCCTTTGTAACGAGAGAAATGATGTCGCAAATCTTGTAACTGCATGCCTCACCAATTCCATCTTGTTTGTGAAATGTCTCAACAAACTCAAGGTACTAGAATGACTGTAGATATACCCAACAAGATTGATTGCCCTTTTGATCGCCTTCTTTATCAAAGGAAGCTTCCCAATGTCTTCAAGCATAAGATCAATGCAATTGGCTGCACACGGAGTCCAATAAAGATGTGGTCTTTTCTCCATCAACATCTTACCCGCTAAGACATAGTTGTTTCCATTATCTGTGATAACTTGAACGACATTCTTTTATCTTATCTCCTCTACGATAGAATCAAGCAATTCAAATATTTTTTCGCCGGTCTTCACAAAGTCAGAAGCATCAATGGACTTCAAAAACATAGTCCCAGCAGGAGAATTCACCAAAAAGTTAATTATGCATCTTTGTTTCCGATCGGCCCATGCATCGGACATTATGGAACAACCATATTTTACCCACTCCTCCCTGTGATTTTTCATCAAATCATTAGTGCATTCCATCTCCTTTTTTAGAAGAGGAACTCTAATCTCATGGTAGCTCGGAACGCGCAAGTGTGGCCCAAATGAACCAATAGCTGCAACCATATCTTCAAAGCTCTTCAACTTGATAATGTTGAATGACAAACCAGCTTGATACCAAAAACGAGCAATATATTGACTCGGTATGATTACCTCGATCCGACCAAAAACAAAAAGAGTACAAAAATTAAAAAAAAAATTACATTGCGAAATTTTGCCAAACATTTTCTTACTCCTTTTTATTACGTTTTCAAATAAAAATTACAAACAAATTTGAAATTAAAAAAAATCAAAAAAAATCAAATCTATTTTTCCTTTGTACATTATGTTTTTATTTTTGTTTGAATCTTTTGGTCTCTTGTTTTCTTTTAAAAAAATTTGAAAATTTCCAAAAATATAAAATAGTTTTCTTTTGTACATTTTGATATTTTTATTTTTATGTTCGAGTCTTTTGTATTTGTTTTTCTCACTTATCCCTTTTTGTAGGTTCCTCTTGACTCGGACGCCCGTTGGATGTCACTTCACACTCGACTCATCATCACAAGCACGACTATAAGGATGTATCTCTCTCTTCCCTCTTACCGTGTTTTATGCTGTTTTATGTGCAATGTGGGTATTGCATGATTTGAGTCGTGTGGGTTGATATTGGTTGGAACCATGACTAATTGACGTGGTTTGATGCTTTGGTTAGGTTGTTTAGACTTTCATTCGATATTAGTGTAATTGTGGGGCATGAATGTAGGAAACCTATGAAGTGTTTTGACCTTATTTGTTCGTACAATTCATTTCGAGAGTCGGATACTCTCTTATATCTCCTTAACAAATGCCCTCTATAGAAATTTTTGTAAATTTTTTTTTCTTATTTTTGGAGACGTTAAAAACCTCACGTGCTTATTGAAAAATCTTGTAAGTTGCATTTAGCAACAAGTGATTGGAGTCTCATTTTGGAGTTGTAAATATCGTGTTCGTCTAGCACCTCACCTTTATGAGTACCAAAAAAAGATAGTACAAAAATTAAAAATAAAAAAAAATGTACAAGAAGAGAAATCCTTGTACAAGTGATATGTATATAATAAGTCATGCAACCCTTGTTCGTATTTTTATTTTTACTTTTTAAATTTTATTGTTAAAGAGGTGCATAGAAGATTGAGTAAAGTGTCGACTTAGTGGGTTGAGCGTGAATAGATCTTGGCCGAAGCATGGATGGGGACCAGAGGCGGATCTATAGTGGGGCCTGGGTGGTACAGGCCCCACCAAAATTTTTAAATTTTTTAATTAATTATGTATTAAAATCTTAAAAGAATAAAAAAATACAACAATCTTAATAAAGTGCCCCACCAAATACATTTTGTGGAATATGATTTTATCCAAATTGAATGGGCAGTTTGCCTAAAAAAGAGAAAGACAATTCTCAATTATCCTAGTTATGTTGTGGTATTGGCCCAAATCCAATTAATTAGAAAAATAAAAAAAAAATTATGACTAGTAAAGAAAACAAACAGGACTCCTGAAAATTAAAAATAACGAAGGAAAATTATCCTTTAAATTTTCTACACGAAATTTGTTAAATGCAACCTTCGGTTCATTTTCCGTCCAAAAAGTCAACGGGTTCAAGTGTGTATAATGCTCAAGTCATTTTGGTGGATTTTTTACGGAATACTAAACGAATGTCATAGATAACAAATTATGTATAGTACAAGTTTGTATTTGCAATAATTAAAAAAAAAAAAGAAAATTTAGATTGTTATTACACTTTGCATTTTAAAGTATTATTTGTTGCAAATAACAACTCGTACTGTACATGATTTTGTTATTTGCAACATTCATCTAATATTTCGTCAAGAATTACACCAAATATTAGAGAATTTAATGTTATGTATGAAATAGTTTCCAATGATACATTTGACTGAAGTAGAAAATTTATTCTAAGCGTTTTGTTGGGGGATATTTGTTAGTCGGTGTAAAATAAAATAACTTTGGGTTTTGAATTGTTCAAATGGTTGTGACTTAACTTGATTTGTGGTTTAATTGTCCCATGAAGACGGGAATTTTGTGGTGGCACGCTACAATTGAAAGTTTTTCATCATTTTTGAGTTCAAGTCTTTGAAGAGATATTGATTTACAATTGCGAGAACTTGGAAATCGATTTCTTGAGGTAAGTAAAGATTATTAATTTGTATGTCTTGCTTTTATTCCCGCCATTGACTTTTTTAATTTCATTTACATAACAAAATTAATTCGCTTTGTTGAGTTCTATCCATGTGAATTTTCAAGTGTTGATTTATTATTTTTGAACAATTAACTGGTTACGTATATAGAGAATGATTCATTTTCAAATATTAATATTGATATGTTTGTGAGTCCATTGCAAAATATAAAAACTCAACGAGAATAATTTTTATATTTTTTTATTTAATTGTTATTTTAGATTGTGTACTTGTTGTGTAATGTGATTTTTTATTATAATTTTAACAAATTTCTTTATTTTTTCTCTATATTATATATTATTGCATTATTTACATCGGTGTCTCAATGCCCCACCAAAAGAAATTTTCTGTATCCGCCTCTGATGGGGACGTGCATGAAGGGTAACATGTTACTTTTAGGTATTCGGAAGGGGATCTAAACCTCTTATCTCAAAGTATCGTGTCATCCTTTTAGTTGAGCTTCTAATTGATTTAATGCATAACTTCTCGAATCATTTAAACGCATTAGTTTTTAGTCCATTGGGGGGTTAGATTTTTCTTGTCTATGTCTAAGTTCGGTTTTACTTGAGAACAAATAAAAGCTAAGTATGGGGGAGTTGATTCGTACATGTTTGTGTATGAATTTTGTATATATTTTTGTCTTGTTTTGTGTGATTTAATCGAGTTTTAGTCGCATTTCCCCCCTTTTTTTTATTTTGTATTTTCGTAGCTTTTATCATCTTTTTAATATTTTTCGTATTTCTCTCTTATTTCTTTTTAGGTTTTTATGTTATTTTGCTTTTCTTTATTTTAGGATAGTCGATTGAGCCCAAGAGCGTTCTCGATGATCACATTTGGATTGATTTGACGAAAACAAGACTCAGACCCGCGAAACACAGTCATCAATCGATGCGCCGTCGATGCCCAGTCGACGGGGCCATTTTTCCATCATCGATGGCTAGGCCTTTTGGGGCAAAGTTACCATTTTGCCCCTACTATATATATATATATCCCTTCCTTCTTAGAATAAGCAAGCTCTTGGACCCCTTAGGGTTTGGGTGCCCAAGCATGTTCCTATTTTCTAAGAAAGAACAGATATATATATATCTTCCTTCTTAGAATAAGCAAGCTCTTGGACCCCTTAGGTTTTGGATGTCCAAGCATGTTCCTATTTTCTCTTCATTTTCTCCACTCATCTTCACTCATATTTTGGATGTAGCTTAAGATTAATTTGTGTAATTTCTTGTTCGAATGATGAAACCCACCTTTATTTGTGAGTAAGCTTTCCGCTTCATTTCTTTAATTTTTCTAATTTCTTATTTGATTTGATTATGAGTTTTTGTTGGGTTTGTGATGTTCTTGTTTTAGTCGATGGTTTTCTTGCAATTTCTCATGGCTTTAAGTTATACAATTCCTAAGAATTTATATGATAATATTTGTTGTTTTTAAAATCTTATTTTTCATTGTTGTCTTTTTTCAGACTTTTTATCTTTTTAATCATGCTCATGCTTGTGTTAAGTCTGTGTTATTGCATTTCTTCATGATTGTTGGTTAAAATTCATGGGTTTAGTGTCTAGATAAGTTTAGAACCATCAATTGGCATTGTTGGGTGTTTAATTTACAATTTGGTATTGACACCCCTAACTTGTAGATTAAGTGTTCGATTAAATGCCAATTGGTCATGAAAACGAGTCTAGAGCCCGAAACACTCGTTTTATTAATCTTTTCAAAGCTTTTTTCATTTTCTCGTTATTTGAATCATCGTCTTAGATATTAAAACTTTGAAAACTAAAATTTGATCAAGTGTTTAGCATATACAGTAGTCGCAGCCCTTATTCCATAAGGAGTTGATTCTTGAAGTCGGGTTTTGTACATGTTTATTCCTGAGGCTTGATTGTCGTCCGTTGTATTTTCTCCTCTTTAGAATGCTGTAATTTTCTTGAGACTTTGTGTACCCTTAGTCGGCTTAACCATTTTGTTATTATACAAGTTAGCTGCTAAAATTGCTTGCAAATTCAGATTTTGGAAATTTGGTTACTAAATTCATATATTCTGGTGCTATTATTTTGTATCGTGGTTCTATTTCTTCAATGTCACAGTGCTACTATTAGTTACTTCGGGCCTCAACAAAGTTCTGGCTAATTTGTTAAGATTTCCGTTGTGCAGACTTTTCAAATTGTTATCATATTATATGGGTGGAGTTTTTAGTTAGATGTTGATATTTTTTTAAGGGTAAATTCTATTTTTAGTACTCAAAATATGTTGAAATTTCAGGATCAGTACCCCACGTTTAAAAAGTATCAATATCGGTACCTTAAGTTACATTTTTGTCTCAATTTTAATACCCGCGTTGATTTTCCATTAAAACTAACGGAATGAATAGGTGAGAACCGTAACAATTATATAGGGTGAATTTAATAAACTAGATAAATAAAAATAAATTTTGGGTGGAATTGCTTCACCCTTAAAAGAAAAAAAAAAGGCCAAATTGTTGAATTCATAATCTATGAATTGGAAAGAAGTATTTGTTGACATCCTTCATCAAATAAAAAACTAATTTCGTGTGTGTGTCTATATATATATATATATATATATATAATAAAATCATTAATCAATTTCTTAATTCCATCACTATGCTAATTAATAGACTAGCAACTCCAAGAAAGTAGCGAAAAGTCACAGAAGGACCCCACATATTTTGAAGAAGCAAAGACTCAAATTTGAAGAAGCCACGTGGAACCATACTGAACAGACCAAGGAAACCAAAAATGATGTGATTACCCTTTGATTCCTTGCTCACCAAGCATAATGGACCCAATTGTATCTAATATAAATAGCCTCTTAACACAAGTACAAAACCACACGCTCATTCCTGATATTTTCCGTAAAAAAAAAAAATTAGAAGAAGAAGATGAAGAAAGTTAAAAATAAAAAAGAGGAAAAGAAAAAAAATCTCAACTTGCTTGATCGATATATCATTAGAGTCCATATTCCTAGCCAATTACTTAGCCAAATTAAACTCTCTAAAATTGACTTTCTTGGCAAGTTTATTTGGTTGTTTTGTTTCTTCGACTCCACGCGTATCTGATGCAAGCGTGCAGAAATCCAATAATAAGCCGAAGAATAAAGAGAAGTCATCATCTCGTCCTCCGATTCCATTTTCTTACTTTCTATTAAACTCGTAGCTCTCACGCTTATTCGATTCCTTTTTGTCCAAGCAATTTTCAAAATAAATTTCTTTTCTACATCACAGTGACAAAAATGCTTTTCATATGAATACTCATTATTCCACGAGAATCTAGCAGAACCAGAATTTGTGGCATGATTTTTGCTCATATTAGAGTATTTCAATGTTCGAAGGTGGTGAGAACTCTGAAAATGGGTTGAAAAAAAATTACACTGCTTTTAGGGTAAAAAAGTAGTTTTTTGGGGCCAAATTAATTCAATTTTCCCTCCAATATGTGATCTCCATTAGTTTTTAATGGAAGTCAATGCGGGGTATTAAGATTGAGACAAAACTGTAACTTAGGGTATTGATATTGATACTTTTCAAATGTGGGGTACTGATTCTAAAATTTCAATATAGTTTGGGTACTAAAAATAAAATTTACCCCCTTTTTTCTTTTCTTTTTTTCCCTTTTTTGAAACTTATATATAATTGCTGCCAATAAAACTATTATTGATATTCCAAAGTGTTTTTTTTTCTTTGTGCAGGTTCGATTTTGAGTTATTGATAAAACTATTATTTTCCTGAAATATTGATAATTTGACTTTGTCTCGTGTTCAAAAAGTCTGACTTCCCTTGATCCTTTTTTAGCTAAGGATTATAACTTACCTTAATAAACTACTAGCACTGTTAATTGTACAATTAACTTTTGCATTATACTCATAAGAACTAATTGAATTTCTGATCATGAAAATAACACTGTCCATACACAAAATCAGCACTAGTGTTGGTATATAAACTATTATTTACTATTTTTTAAAATAATATTATTAATTATAAAACTAGCACTACTTGTATGTAAAAGTAGCAATATTTATAACCAAAAACAACACTACTTTTGAATAAGGAATTAATTAATAGTTTTTAAAATGATTTTTTTATATTTTGAAATATGCATCATGGATCTTAGATCCTAGATATTTTAAAGACGGTTAATTTGATACATTTTTTATTTAAAAAATATAAAAAAAGAAAAAGTTATGATATTTTTAAGATTTGAGTCTTTTTTTAAAAATTCAAAATTGTTTAGGTGTCGGTTGACGAAATTTTTGGTGTTATTTTTATAGACATTGAGTGCTAAATATATTCACCTGTGGTGCTAACCGATGAATAATTTGGTGCTATTTATAAAATTTACAAAAATATGAAAATAATCTTATATTATTATATTAATAATTTAATTAAAAGATTTACTATATTACCCGTCTGACATGATATATTCTTAACCATCAAAATTATATTAGATTAGGTTCAATGTTCTCATCCAGAGTTATATATATAATTCTTATTTGGTTTCGGTTATATTGATTTTTTAACTTTTGAAATCATGAACCAACCAAAAGAGCATTTTTTATTTTATTTTTTCTTAAAGCAAAACTAACCCAGAATAATTGTAAATCATAATTTTCAATTTGATTCAAAGATCGTTTGGATTGGTTTATGTTGAGTAGCCCTATTGTCAACTATCACCATTACAAACTATATCACTAATAGATTAGTCTTATTTTTCAAAGGACCATAACCTTAACAATATTGTTACAATTTTATCTTATATCCAATCAACACCCTCAAAAATCATTTTCATTTTTCTAAATAATTATTTCACCTTATGATCTTTTCGAAAACCAAAAGGAAGGTCAACTAATCGCACCCTTAGTTTCTTCATTTTTCAGGAGCTGTTTTTTGAGATCGATCAAGATACTAAAAAAATAAAAAAGAATATGATCAACTTTCATGGAAGAAAATATATTTATTTTCCCCTATATTGTGCTGAAATTCAAAAAAAAAACAAAAAAAAAACCTATCTTTGGATTCCTAGTATGCTGATTAAGTGGAGCTTCTCTTTACTCCCGGACATAAATATTCTCAAACATAAATGACCGAGTCACTCCGAGTTAAGGATTGTCAGTTCATTGACTTTGTTGATTGAATGACAGTACCAATGCCATCACACAAAGAACTAACACTCTACTGCAGATGTGAACCCTATTTGATTTTTTGTTTTAGGTCATTCCTTTTAGGCATACCTTTAGGACATGCATGTTTGGTGGATTTTGTTTTTAAAGTTTTTTTGGTAAAGCTATGCTCATAACAAAAACTTATTTTTCTCTTACTCAAATCTTATTATCTATTTGATGTCTTATTGTCAAGTAGGTTATATTCAGAGTCTTGTGGACCTAAGCCATTGCTGCACTTTGTTATGTTGTGAGATTTTGTGTCTACTGGTTTGTTAGTCAAACTGGTCGATTGGTGTTAATGGCCTAATTAAGGGGGAGTGGGCTTGTAGAGTGGGCCTGTCTTGTCTCCGATTTTTCAGACCTTAAGGTTTTAATACTATCCCACTAACACTAACCAATTATTTAAGTTTCTTTTGTATAAAGATGTCAGGTGCTTCTCTCGTTTCTATCAAAAACACTCTCAGCAAGAAACCCTTTCACATTCAGCCAAACCAAGTCCTTTCCTCTTCGAAGATGAGTCCAAGAAAAACCAAGGTGTCGAAGAAGCCTGCTCTCTCACCGTCCGAGAAGGAGATGATGTCGGAAAACAGATCTGCCTCCGACACTCTTCCAAGATACATTCCCCTCGATATTCGAGGTGAACACGGAGATCCCTCAATTGCTGATACGAATATTGGTGAGTCTGCTCCAACACAGAGACCTGACACTAGGGTCTCTTATGCCCAGTCATCACAACCAAGTCCGTCGACTGACCTGATTCTGACGCCCGCCGGTGATACAGTGGAGCCTTACGCCGCCACTCTCCCAGGTAACCCCGGCAATGCGATTGATGTCAATGACTTGCCGAGTCTAAAATTGATTGCAGAAACTTGCGGAAGGATTGGGAATCCCTTGATGAAGCGGTCACGACGTCTGCATGGGATTGACCTGGGTCACCTACCGGAGGCCGTCCCCAAAAGTCAGTCTGGTGGGCCCAGACGTGTTCCGCTGAAAAAGATGTCGTTTGTAGAAGACATTAACTACAAAACGGATAGTGAAGACTCTGACTATGCCCCGCCGGAGGGATTGGTTGCAGATAAGGAGGAGATACCCATCACGCCTTTCTTTCCTGATTCTGAAGTCGAGATGGTGCACAAATTCAGGGCTAAGAGACGTTGTCTTACTCCCCAAAACATGGTGGCTCCAGATTCAGAACCAATGGAGGATGATGAAGGGGGACTTCTGGCCGATGAAGATGCATCATTGGCATCGTTGCTGTTGAAAATGGGTAAGTCAATTCCTGTGCAGAGTACGTCGAGTTCTATGCCCCTAGCTGCTGTTCTTTCTAGCCCTTCTTCTGAAAAAACCTCTTTGAGCTCCATTCGGTCCACTGAGAGGACCATCTCTGTTGATGTCCCTGATGTTAGTGAGAATTCTGGCACACCACTGCTTGACATTGCCCCAGAAGCTGCTAGTGCTTCTCCTGTGACCCAGACTCCTGAAAATGATGCCTCCTCTGCAAGATCGACTGCATCTGAGAATTCAGATGATGCTGATTTTGAAGTTCAACAGGAGAATCCTGTTGATGAGGCCCCAGAAGTGAAGGAGGACGAGTCAGTTAGCTTTGATGATTCGGATGATGAGGAGTTGGACGTGAGCAAGGCTTATGCACCTCGTTTTTATACAAGTGCAGCCAAGGAGAAGTACAATGAGCTGCACAACAGGGTGATGATTGAGGAAAGGAGGGTTGATCATGGGCTATTCGAGAAGAAGAACGTGAACAAGTTTTTGAGCAGAAAGGAGTTAACATCTCAGTGGCAACCGCAGTGCCATATCTGAGGGAGGCAGTGCTTTAATTCTATGCCAACATGCTTCCCTCGATCTCTAATCAGTTGTCTGAGAAGTATGGCAAGGTATTTGTGCGCGAGAAAATCTATTCCTTTTCTCCCTCAGTGATTAATAATTTCTTTGGGACCGAAGACTATGAGGAGGGGGTCAATGTCGATGATTTTGATGAAGTGTCCAAGTTTCTTACTGGTGGCCAGATGACAAAGTGGCCGAAGAGGTTTCTCAGCTTGCACCGCACATCTCTCTACTCTGTTCTCCATAAGATAGCTGTCTGCAACTGGGTTCCTATGACGAATACAACCACAGTCACCCGCTCGCAAGGAAGAGCCCTGTTTAAGATTGGAACAAGGATGCAGTTTAATTTCGGCCAAACCATTTTTGACTGTGTGACTAAGTTTGCGGACATTACAGCTACCAAGGTTGGTTTGCCCTTTCCCTCACTAATCTATTTAATCCTCGCTGATCAAGGACTCCAGAAGTACGATGGTGAGCACTTCAGTGGTGAGCCCGGATTTTTTGGTCTCAGTCACAAACACTTTGAGGGGACTCATCGCATTGTTCATCTGCCGCTGCAATTTTATGATGATGAGGATGTGGATACCACCTTTGCTGCCGCTCCAGTTATTCGTCCCAGTGTAACTAACACAGGGACTAACACTTTCACCTCTATCCCCATTCCTGTTTCTGACATACAGGTTCAGCTACGCTTGACTTATCAACAGATTGCTGGTGCCCGGGCCCATCTAACTGGGCTGGAGAAGCTGAGAGAGTTCTTTCCCAAGGCGCTCCTTTTGCAGTCTGGCCAAAAAGAGGGAGAAGAGGAAGCTGAAGCTGGAGAGAATGCTGCTGGAGAGGATGAAGCTGACGAGGATGCTTCTAAGCGTGCTGCGGTGGACAAAGGGAAACAGAAGATAGATGCTCAGGAGGAAGTTGATGATACCACACTGATCCCTCGACGGTTACGAAGGAATAGGGCAACGCAAAGCCCCTAAAGACATTTCATTCTGAACATTTATTTTATTTCGTTCTGTTGAGACATTTTTAGTTGTTTTCTGGTTGTTTTTGGCTCAAACTCTACAAGTACTGGTGTTACTGTCATTTTCACTAACATTCTCACAGCTGTCAGCAATTCAGGGGGAGTTCTCACTAGTGTTGTCCAAGGGGAGTTTTCTCTAACTTTTGTCCAGAATGACAAAAGGGGGGGATTGATAGGATTATTGTCCACGGGGATTTTAAATCCTATTAATTATGTTATTTATTTTAGAGTTGTTTGCCTATCTGAACTCTAGTGTTAGTTAGAATGTTAGTGGTTAAAAGAGTTCTTGTCTCTTGAAATATTTTAAAGATAATTATCAAGACCTTGTTATGTGGAACAAGGACTCTCTCAAGTAAGTTGAGCTATAAGTACCACTTGATGTTTTTGGTGAAAACTACGACTGCAAGGAGGAGAAAAACAGAAACCCTACTCAAGCACTCTTGCTCCGTTCTCTGATTCATTCTTTGAGTTCATACTTGTTCGAACGAGAAGAATTTTAGGAGCAATTTCTTTTTCATCATTTTATAATGTTACTAGATCCTTTTTTCTTTGATCTGTAAACGTTTTTAGTAATATATCTTTTGGCCTACGGTCGCGTTCTATGAGTTGTTTTAACTCACAGACAAAAATCATTGTTGATTTATCTTTTTGCACATATGTTAGTAAGAGTGTTTCAACATAATTACTAACATTGACGTTCATACAAGTTATTGAAGACCTTCAAAACTTTCAATCATCAACGTCGTCGTAGTCATCATCATCATCAGCTGCAGCAGCAGTTTAATAATGTATCGTTCAGGTTCCCAGAGGTCGATCTGGTATAAATAACCCTCCAAAACCGTTTCGAGGTGATGTTGGCTACACCGTTCAAAAAAAGTTTAAAAATAAGTGAAAAGAAAAACAATTTTCTTCTTCTTTTATTTTGTTTTTACACAATTTTAAACAAAACTTAAATTCCACGGTTAATACATTCATCATATTTACGCAAGATAATATAGTATGATTAATAATATTTTATAAAACTAGTAAAACGACAGTTAAGTCGGTCCGACCGGTTAAACCTATGGCTTTGATCGATTTGGTGTTAAAATTAAAAAGTCGATTGTGTAAAACAACGAAGTAAAGACCGCATTTCTTTATAAATATATAGTTAAATCTTTTATTATATAAAAAAGTAAGATTAATGAAATATATATACTTTAGAGGACAAGTTTTTAGGGATTTCTTTCCTTTTTTTTTTCTTTTTTTTTTTTTTTTTTTTTTTTTTTGTATGTGCGAACTATAACTATATATAGATGATGAAATCTAAATATATGCTATCATTGTAATTTGAGTGCAAGAACTCATCAACACCAAAGGTCACATACAAAAATTCGTGTATTAATAATCTGTCAAAACTCGACTACCAATATCGATTTTACATTATTAACAAAAAACACTGGTACCTAATGTTTTTTTTTTTTTCTTTTCTCTCCATTTTCAAGAAACTAGAACCAAAAAAAGAAAAAGAGAAAGGGAAAAAAACAAAGAAAAAAATAACGGGAAAAAAAAAAAGAAAAAGAAAGGAACGGATTCATAACATACACTGTGGGAACTTTAAGGTAAGAAAAAAAATGTTAGAAGGCAGAAAAATAAAAAATAAAATTAAAATAAAAATGTGCTGTTTGTGAGACTCAGATATTCTTCTGTTACAACTATCCAACTTGGAAAAATCAAAAGGACTTCAAAAATCAAACAAGTTGAAAAGTTGCGTGTGACTGATTCCTATATTACTAATCTGGTACTAAAACAACCAAATAAAAAAATTAATAAAACAATTATACCTTCAGATGTTAGTGCCACAACAATTAAAATCTCCCTGCTTCAAGTTTAAATGGACTAAGATGGGCCACACGAAACCAAGCACATTATCCGATCGAATCTTAAAACATTTTTGTTTCACATATCTGCATAAAATGTAGCATACATAGTCATTCATTCCCGTGATCAGAAATGGATGGGCTTTTCAATTACGAATAATTACAAAAACCTCCCTGAAGTTTAATCTAATTACAAAAAAGACAAGTTATGTTGTTAGCGTTTACCTTCATAGAATCGGGATTTACGATGAAGCTGACGAGGTTGGTTATGTTGCCTAGAAGACATTTCTTCAGATATCGATGGCCCTGAGAATGTAACTCTGCCTTTTTTCTTATTATTATCCTACAAGAATCCAAAGACACAGCCGAAACTCGATAAAACAAATCATTTTCATGGTGTTGCTTGTTTTAGTTGTTTATGCAATCGAAGCAAGTTCAAAATTACAAACACCTCCTTGACATTTGTTCCATTTTACAAATTGCACCCTCAAGAAAATGGTAATTGCAGGAGTTTTCTTTTCAATTGCGCTATACCTCGGGGGTGGTTTTTGTAATTATACATTCATGTTGTCTTCTTGAAAGGGGATGACGAAAGTTAGTTTAATTGGAAAAGTACAAAAATCATCATTGGGGTACGTGGTATTTACCAAAACACCGTACGATGGAGTTTACTGATTTATTAAAATATATTATAATTATACCCCTCAACTGTTCGAAATATCACTAATAGCTCCAGCTTTTCGCTGGACTAGAAAAAAGTGAGGGATGTAAATGTAAAAGGTAAGATGAAAACTTGGGGTCAATCGTAATATTTGGAAGAGTTGAGGGATGCAATTGTAAGAGTACAATTCTCGTTAGTTCTACAGTTCTACTAACGCACGTGCAAACTGTGAGACGAATGTAATCTCAATGTTTTGTTTGTTTGTTTGTAAGTTGACCAAATATCATCCCTAGTTGAATTGGCTTACCGTGTACATTTCCTGATCGGACGAACCAAATGAATCCGGCTGATGCATGGCGGCTCGATTGGCCGACTCATCGTCTCTACGGACCCTCCTCGAGTGATCTTCGTTTTCCCGTCCATAAACCTTGAATGTGTCCTTTACGTGCAATATATCGGACTGCTCTGCGTATTTGTGACTTCTTGAAGTAGGATGACGACCATGCAATCTCATGAACACCTCGTGCTGCGTGTGCTTTTTCGACCGTGCGAAACCACCCGATGCCGACACTTGGACGGGCACTGAACGTGTGCTCGACTGACGAGACCCATGAGATTCGTCCGTCATCTGAGAAGCCTCTGATAGAGTGTCGTAGGGTTGCTTTAACGATGACCGAGAACCGAGACCGCTTCGTCTCCTATATACATTTGCACTGCCGCTATAGTTTCTAGAAGCTCCGTGATCGGCCTCGTGCTTCTCGAAAGAAAACAAAACAAAAAAAATTCAACTTTTATGTAAAAGTAGGGAAAGACGTGTTCTAAATTTATGATTTAGCTTCTGGTTTGAGTTTTACGCACGTATAAATTGCTTTTACAACTTATTAAAATATTTTAGCTTCTTGTTTGCAAACACTCCGTAAAACACACATACACATACAAAGAGAGAAAGAGAGAGGACCTCAAATGGAACCACTTTATAGAATTCGCTCGATTCTTGCGAGTTTTTGCGGATTCTCCTCGGGATTCTTGATTCAGCTTGTGCCGGTACTGAAGAACCGGCCTTCTTCCTGATAAATTTGATTATTCAAGCTTTGAAATTGATATTTAAATGGAATCATATTATGGTATAATTACACTCTCCCTCAAATCAGGAAGTTTATACAAAAGAAAATGAATAAACAAATAAATATCTAACCTTTTTGCGTCGTCACGTATTTTGGCATCAATCTCTTTGTTCGGTGGGTACTTTGGCAGGCTTGTTGGATCGCATGCATAAGGTAGCGTACTGAAATACTGAAAAAAAACAAACAAAAAAAAAACTCAGGAATAGTTTCTGGAGAAAAAAAAAGGTCATTATTATGCGAAAAATGACCTTAGATTCGAGAGCAGAAATAGCAGTTCCGCGCTTGTAAGGTTCGATGGAGAGAAAGGTTTGGATAAGGCCGACTGCACTTTTCGGAAATTCTTTGCATCTTTCGCGGAGTGTACTTTCGTAAGGGTTTTGGGGCTTAAACATATTGGCTAATGGAAGTTTCGACACTCTCCAAAAGTCGTCGGGTGGAGTACCGCAGAGTTTGAAGATTTTATGCAGTTGTTCGACCTACGGAGGGGCAAAAATGAAATTTATTAGAGATCGATTCATGCATTTTCTTCATGTTGAATGGCAAAAAAAAAAAAAAAAAAAAAAAACAGTTGAAATTGCCTATATTGGAAAAACATTTGCCATTTAGGTGTTGGCAAACTTAAAAAATAAGTGATTTTTTCAAATGCCAGACTTGTACTTCTACTTCTGCATAATTTAATCAGAATTTAGAAGCAAGGGGAGGACTAATTTGACTTCTACACATAAATAAAGCACTTTTACAACTTATTCACCGAACTAATGCTCTCTTTTAACTTATTAAACCTTACTTTCAATTTGCGAGTTTTCAATTACTTTTCGCTTCTGCCACAATAAATTAAATCACTTAGTATCATTTTTTACTATCAATTATCAAAGAACATGTAGTATTAAAAAAAAAAAAAAGGTTCTAACCTCTGTTCGGCCCTTAAAGAGAGGCTTTCCGAGAAAAATCTCGGCGAAAACACAACCAACACTCCACAGATCAATTGCTTCTCCATAATCCGTCGCCCCCAAAAGGAGCTCGGGAGGACGGTACCACAATGTCACCACACGGCTCGTTAACGGCTGCCTGTTCTTGGGCCTCAAGAAATTTGCAAGCCCAAAATCCGCTATTTTTAGAATCCCTTCGTTGTTTATTAAGATATTGGACGTTTTAATGTCTCGGTGCAATATACCTCGCGAGTGACAATGTTCTATTCCACTCAATAGCTGTCGCATATAGCATTTGATCTAATAAAAAATAAAATTAAAAAATCACAAAAGTTATTTTTTTTCATGTCAAAAGCTGGTAATCACTTTTTTTTTAAGGCATGGACTAACCTGCGATTCGGTGAATTTGATGTCCGGACAAGATAACAGCCCGGCTAGGTCATGTTCCATGTATTCGAAAACAAGGTATATATAACATGACACTCGAGAAGTGATTATGCCCTCCAGCTTCATGATATTGGGGTGGTCGAGCTTGCGCAGAATTAGAATTTCGCGCGCCATAAATCGGACGCTTTCCGGTTGGAAATTGTCGAATCGGACCTTCTTGAGAGCAACAATTTTACCCGTTTCCACATCGCGCGCGCGGTATACATCACTGTACGTGCCCTGTCCAATCTACGTATGCATATATAGACACGTAAAAATATATAATTAAAAAAAAAAGACGTTCAACAACGTAAAATTTCATTATAACTCAAGATATATTTAATGTATCGTCAAGAAAACTTGAAATACAAAAAGAACAATATTTCATTAATTTTTACACAAGCAGGAATTGACCAACAATTAAGAAAAATAAATAAAATTTACCTTTTCTAATCTTTTGAATTTGTCAGATTTCATAGGCAACCAACCATCAATGGCTTCGCCAGCCACAGCCGAGAGCCAAGCCGGCCAACCAGCCGACACATGTTCGGCCTCCGTTAACCGCCCGAATCTAAGGCTAAAAACAGCCTTTTTGTGGGACCCTCTCTTTGAGGCCCGTGAATTTCCAGAATGGCCCGAAAAATTGGACATTTCCTTGACGGATTCATCTTCTTGCTCCTCATCCTCATCGTCCACTTCTTCCTCGTTCTCGGGCTCCTCCTTTATCTTCTCCAACGGCCCGAACGTGGCCCGGACGTGCAGCAATGAAGACGGGGCCAACCGGCCCGACCCATAGTTCAGAGTCGCTTTCCCCGAGGATGATGATGAGGAGACTGAATAGCGATCATCATCTTCAGGTGAATCTTCGGGCCTTGCCTTCTTGGAGCTAATGCAACCCATGACCCACTAAAACCCATCAATGGATAGAAGAATGTGATGCAGCGGGTATCCGGATTGACCCGGATGGGAGAACGGGTCGAATCTTGGATACGTGGGTTGAAAAAAACAACCCCGGCCCCTACATCAGCTTCATTTTGTGGCCGGGATATGGAATTTGCCCAGAAACTGAAAGCAGAGAGAGAGAGAGAAATAATTTCTCAAGAAAAAGATATATTTTATTTTCTTGAGAGGTGGCAGAGGAGAGAGAAAGAGGAAAATGTTTTCTTGGTTTCATCCATTGGATTTTTTCCTGCGATAACTGCGGAGGCAAGGCAGAGGGGCAGACATTTTTTCGTGGGTCCAATAATTCCAGTCATTTTGGTTTCTTAATTTTGTGAAATTTTGCAAAAACATCGAGATTTATCAATTAAAATATCTATTCACTCGTATTTCTATGAACATTGTTTAAAAAAAATATTATTATTGTTATAAACTAGACCAAAAAAAATGAGAAATTATATTGAGAATGAATTTTCGGGTATGATTTTCGTTATAATTGAATCCCTATTTATAGGGGAATTATTACAATAGTACAATCGTAATTACATAATCTCATTAGGGGCAAAATAGTCATTCATACTATCAATAATAAATACATTTAGTATGCATGGATAGTAAAGTTTTGAAATTTATAACACACTCCATTTAATGACTATTTACATAAATATATTGTGAACCAATTGAAGAAAAACTCAATGGGTAAAGAATTTTCAAAACTGTTTATAGTAGATCTTGTGTCGATAATATACTGTTTGTACCATGATATTTTTAGGAAAACTCAATAGAACAAAACCTGAGCAATGTGTAAGCGTAAAGTCGTTCCCCTCATATTGGTTATTCTTATAGGAGTAATCATGTGTTGCCTCTTTTAAACCTTGTCAGTAAAAACTTGTGGGAAACACTTGATCGAAGGAAAAGAGTACAACTATTCCATCTTATTTCATATCTTTGAGAAAATGTACTAATTTCATCTTTAGTCCTCATCATATCATGAATATGCCTCGTTAAAACTTTATTAGGAAAAACCCAGTGGAAAAAAAAAATTCTAATGAAGGAAAAATAGTACATTATCCATGTTAATATACGCCTTTAAGTTACCCCGTTAAAAACCTTGCTTAGAAAACCCAGTGGGACGAAACCCCAGCCAAGGGAAAAAGAGTGTAACGCGTATTTTATAAGTATGTTTCGGGCATCTCAAAAATCTTTTGGGATTTGTACGAGTATATCATATACATTAGTCGATACTCTTCATTTAGTTTCTCGTGAATAAGATTTTCAGATATCTTGTATTTATCGCATAAGATAGTAATGTATCATCTTCAATGCTTACATGCAATTGATACATTTAGACTCATATCTTTATTTCATCAAAATACATTTAAAAATTTCTTATGTAGATTTCATATTAGTTTTGATCAGGCTGTCTCGTTAAAAAAACTTGTTTGAAAAAACCCTTTGGGATAAAAACCACAACTAAGGAAAAGAGTACAACTTATTAATTCATTTCACAACAATATCATTGTTTTAAGTCATTGAATGTGTTAGCAATATATCGAAACCCTTTTAGGAATTCTAGTCTCATTCTTCATCAAGCCCACACATTACTACTTCCATTATAGGGCATATATACATTAACATTGATATTTTTTAATAAGTCTCAATATCCTCATTATCATTAATCATTCATAGAGCGATTCTTTTATAGTGAGTCAACACCTTTCAACTTCATATCATTCCCAATAACGACATAATTTATAGAGATATCTCGTAACCAATCATCTCCAAGGATTTATACATTATAATTATGTCTATATACTCTTAGAAAGTATATGCCTCCTATACCATTCATTTAATATTTATTTTGAGGAACTATTCAACGCTTATGGCGTTGTTTGATTTATCGGAGCATGTGTAGTTGGTATATAAGATCATTATCAATCATGCTCATATCTTTTACCTTCCAAGTTCTTACTTCGATTATGAGGATATCACATTTTGTACTTCATAATTGTTTTCAACTATCAATACTGCCCCTCATGCTGAGAAAAACCTGGCATATTATAAATATTTAATTTCAATAAGTGAGTTCATATTATTTTGCACTTTGTTCTCGATATTAACAATGAACTGGAGTCTTTTAATAGTTTATCAATTGATATCCCACTCGTATGCGCATATCCGATCATTTCATGATCTATTCAAGTTATTGAGATATTTTATTAGCTTTATCATTTGATTTGAAAACCGTGCATATACTGGTAGCAAATAACCTCGTAAACTTCCACTTACGAGTCATATACTCATGTGAATATCTAGTGGATTCATAAAATCTAGTAGCACACATGGAGGAAGAGCGGGCCCATATATATCTCATCCTCATACATTCTAAAATTATTAGAAATTCATTCCCAACTTCTGCTAGTAATAAATTTCCATTAATCGAGAACAGATAACGAAGAATTCATCTGTTTCTTCAAATGAAATATCAATTTTAATAACTCTATTATTAGTTATAACCGATATGATCCGATTATGTAAATTGACATTGTTGAACACTTGTACCTGGAAGATTTTTATATCTATTATAAAACTAGTTGTCTTCAGCATGGGGTGTTTATTTTAACATGTATATAATTTACCGACATATCACATCATCTTTCGGTGATATTTAATTAAACTACTATTCAAATACAACATTCAAACACAGTAGTATAGATCATACCCTTGATAGTACTGTTTACTGTTCAAATGCAGTAGCGTATTTCATACGCTTCATACTAGTCTATAAAACATTGAGATAATCACAATATTCAAATCAACAAAGGTCCAAATTTCTTAATGGATTCAATGTTCGTAAATCTTCATAAATACTACCCATTTCTTCCAATAAATATCTTAAAAAGAAATTTATAAGTCTCGACTCGAAAGGTTGAGAGTGTTAATGAGTTATGACATCCCAGAAGATATTTATTTTTTAATTGAAGCACAAGTTCGACTATCTGATGAATTCTTAAACCCATTCAAGTATATTCCAGGTATGGGTAGAAGTAATTTTGCCAAGAAACGTAGAGCCAAAAGATTAGGTGGATACTACAAATGTGCTCGATGGAATTGTGACACGCGATGAAAGTCTGTGGGTTTTGTCTCCAAAAATCGAGAAGATCAAATAGCATTCATCAAGGATGGTTTGAGTAAGGAGTCTTTGGATCATAATATCCAACAGGTTCTTGAGACACATCCTAGTTGATACGTGCATCATGAGCTTATGGCTTTGTGGGTTCAATTTAAAGATGAACGAGAACGATGTAGTCTCAAAAAACTTATTTCAAAAGATCCTGTTTTTAAACCCACTTTACCGAAATAGCGAAATAATACAAATTAATGTATTTATGTTATTTTGTAAATATAACTTTTTTTCAATTACCGAGGGATATTATTAAGGAATTCAAAAGAATGTACACATTATTAACAATACGATGTTACAGAGAATTTATATAAAGCATAAAGATGTGTAAACATACAAGCAATTAATACATGTAGATATCTATTAGAAATGCTAATATAAAATAAATCAGACAAAAAAAAAAGAACACGGAATAAGAAATCACTTGTACTATAATCCATGCTAAGGGTCAATATGATAAGTGCGATAATCAGAACAATGGTGATTATCATCAATATTCATTCAAACATTTGAAAATCTTAGTGTCAAGAAATTTATTAGGAAGATGAGAGAATATGAGGTAATTGTTGAATAAAATGTGAGTGTATTTATAGAATGCAATATAACAATTACTAGCCATTTGTAGCCATTGGAAGAGGTGAAAGGAGTGTGAAATTTTTTGTATCATGTAGTAGAATTTTATTTATTTTGTAAAGATAAAAGTCTTTCAATTGCCGACAAATAAGTATTGTTTCTTTAAATAGGTAACATCTTATCTGTCTTTTTTCTTTTATCATGGTTAAAAAGAAAACAGTGATATCATTTATTATCTGTCGTTTTTCTTTTGAGACAGTAAAAATTATTAGCTCGTGAATATCTTTCACCATTTTCAAAAGTAAACAGTGAAATCATTTATGATTTTGTAAAAAAATTTCTTTAAATATGGGGTCACAGATCATAAAAATGTATCTTTTAAAAATATTAGAAACTTTAGTGTAGAAAAAGATAGATGAAGTTCAGAATCCTCGCTAAGAGGTAAATCCTTTTCGCATCCACTCAAAACCATATGTATCCTTGGTGGATCCAACTGATATGTCATATCCTATATATAGATATGGCAATTCAACTTGTGAGAGAATTAGGGAATAAAAGATCGATATTTTATATGGAGGAACCAACTACAGACTTTATATTAGTCTAACATCATCTTCACATTACTAGGTAATAGATATGAGTATCATACATTTTCATAGAATTAAAACCAACACTATCATGAGTTCAGCTGGATTGAACCTTCAAACACAATCTTTTCACTACAAAAAGAAATAGTATTTTACCGAGGAAAAATCCCTCGATAATAAGACAAAAGCCCTTGGTAATCAATTTACCGAGTAAAGATTCCCCTTGATAAAACCCTCCTTGGTAAACATTTTCTAGGAGAATGTTTCCCTCGGTGAATTTTTCCGAGGGAACTACCGAAAGTTCCTTTCTTTTGTAAATTCCCTTGGGTTTGAATATATATGCATTCGAAAAAATTGAGGGGAAGTATACCCTCGAAAAAATCGAGGGCAAATATCCCCTCATAAAAATCGAGGGTAAATATCCCTTGAAAAAAAAGAGGGAAAATATCCCCTCGAAAAATATTAAAAAATAATATTATAAAAAAGAAAAAAATCGACGGCATTATGGCCGTCGGTGTTTCCGAGGGGGTTGCCCTCAGTTTTTTCCGAGGAGAATATTCCCCTCAAATCTTCTCCTTTTTATTTTTATTACTAATTTTAATTCATGTTTATTTATTAAAATACACCAAAGATTTTAAAAAAAATTATTAATAAAAAGACAAATAAATAAACTATTTATTATATAGAAATCTGGAAATTTACAATCATTAAATTTGTTGAACAAAAGTGTTTAGTAAAAATTTTTATAAAAATATAAAATAATCCTATGACGGGGGAGTCTACGACGGGGGGTACTGCTGTAAACGAGCTAACAGCTCAGCCATTTGGGCATTCACCTGCGCTTGAAATTGCTGTTGCTCCTGGCTCTGGTGCTCACGTAATCGCTCAGACTCATTGTATCGCTGCTCCATCGCCTGGAGCTTCCCTGGAGCTGCGCCTCGAGCTCTTTTACGTGAGTCCTATCCTGCTGGGAGGAGGAAGAAGAAGAAGATCTACCTCGAAAACCCTTTGCACCAGCCACCAACTTCCCGAATAAGCCGGTGCCGTAATGCCGACCCTTACCCGACCTGACAACGTCGAGGAAAATAAGGTCAGGTTCAACCTCGTTTTCTGGATCCTATGAAGAAGCACGTGCGTCATCCAGACGTCGCTCGTACTCCTCCTGAAATACAACTCGTTAGTAAATTCTACATTAAAATAAAAGAATAAGTTAAAAATAAGAAAAAGACTCGTATTAGTATTACTAGATCTCGCATCGATCCACATGTCGTCGTCCTTCTTGTGCGTACGTACAAAAACTTGGTATGTAGTGGCCGGCGCACCCGTCTCCCGCTCCTGTATCCAAATAAAGTTATCAAATAATTAACATAAAAGTAAATAAATTAATAATATATTATATACTGAAATTACTTACGATGCCATAGGAATAATCGACCGTAGATCTAGACAACCCCCCTATGCTTCAGCATCCTAGTACCCAGACTAGCAAGCTCGCTCATCCTGTTCTTGCTGCACTGCTCGGAACCTCCTCCTGTTCTCGGGCTTATCCCACTCAACATTTCAAACCCTAGTTGAAATGCATGATATATAAAATATAAATTATCTGTAATAATGAAAAAAAGTAATTTAATAAAAAAATATAACATAATCATTTACTTCCAAACCCACTCGTCAACGCATGCCGGTGTCTAGCCACCATGAGTATCAAGATACTGCTTATACTCGTTCAGCCGCTTCCCACACTTGTCCTGCATCATATGAAGAAATATTGTGTGTATCTACCGTAGTATCTACAGGTTCGTGTCCCAATAACAAATCTCCTACAAAATGAAATAATAATTACAATTCAATTGATACATGATTCTCAAGTTACAATAAAAATTAATAAGTTTGGACACAAAATAATAATTACATGAAACATGTCCCACCAGAATCGACGAGTCTCCTCAGGGACTGCCTTAAACTGCCAACCGGCAGAATGGAGCTCCTTCTCCATGATCTCCCGAAATATGTTGGTCAGCCTGATGTCCCTGCTTTGTAGTATGTAATTGTGTTTGTGGTTACAAATATAATTTAATAATAACGATGATTAAAATCTTAAAATTATTAATTTACGTATTTCTTCCCGGCGATAAAAACAAGGTATCGTCTCTGTGGTGGGCCCAAGTCCTGTCGGGATGTACCCGCATCGGATGGTATCGGTGTCATTGTCAGTGTCGGTGTGGTGGTATCCGTGGTCGGCGTTGAATGATCAGTACCAATGCCCACGTAATCGTCATCAAAATCAGCTAAATGATTAGCCGACCCCATACCCGATCGACCTAGGCTGCTGGATCCACGTCCACGACCTCTCGGCATCTGATAAAATTATCAAATAATATGAGTATTTTACAACATACCAGTATATATTATATATCAACAATTTAATAAATCAAAACATAAAATAAATTAGTTAAAATAAGAGTGTTTTACAATATGAATAATTTACATATATTTCAATCAAACTAATCATCTGAACCGACACTTTCACTATTAAAGTTATCACCAAACTCATCTTCGTCTGTGTTTTGATTTGTATCTTGATCGGTGAGTAACTCTTCTTCTGCATCATCATCTGCCTCGTCACCAAGATCATCAATGTCATTATCATTGGGGTCGTGCAACTGGAAATTGACATCGTCCAGTTAGATTGAATTGCGTGTATCTATAACTTTCTCTTGAAATGATTGCTCTGGTAGAGGTTTGATAAACTCAATGTTTGATATCGTCTTGATTTTACACGTTGCCCACTAGTCCAACTTGTCTCGTTTCAAACTTGCGTACACACAATAGTATAGTTATACAGCTTGGGCAACAAGTACGAAAGATTCATATCGATTGAACCTACGCTTATGATTGATATCGACAAGCTTATAATGTGGATGAACTTTTGTACCTGTAGGAGTTGGATCAAACCAGTCGCACTTGAACAATGGTGTGTTTTTCTCCATTCGGTCGGTGTATTCGAGTTGCACAATTTCTATGAGACGATCGTAATAATCATACTTGGTTGCCCCGTAGTTTGACCCTCTTATGCATACTCCATTGCTCATTGTTGCTTTGTTAGATTCGTTGTGTGAAATCTCTAACCATTTACCATACATCCAGTATACGTTTTCACACATCGTGATGGACCCTCAACTAGGCTCCTAATGTTCACGTCAATCACATTGTTCGACCGATCTTTAGCCTATGATGTTGAAGAATCATTTTTAGTTTAGGAAATATACTAGCTAAATATATACAGTAATTAAATGATATGCATCTCGATATCGAACGTCTTACGTAATGTTTGAACCAATTAGCAAATTTATTTTCCAATTTTTCGTTGAAATTATCACCAGTAATGTTTGATTGGAGATGTTGAATGCTCTTCATGCAAATACTACATTATTCGTTAGACAATTGTGTAAAAAAAAGTATTAGTACATATATATATACATTTACAGTATAAATTGAAAAGATTATTCGTCCCTAATATTTTCTTGGACCTCCTCACAATTTAGCAACATGTCATAAAATTCTTGAGCCTCAGGGTTCGGCGACTCTTTCATCTCGGCAAACACGTCAAAATTGGTACCAGCTGCATCTTGAACCATATTAATGTACGCATTTGAGGATTCTTCAGAAGCGATGTAAGAGGATTCTCCAGCATGAAAATCGTGATGGCGTCCAGAGGTGGCGGGCCGGGTTTCTCCGTAGTAAATCCATCTATAGTAATTCGCCTCAAACCCGTGTCTAATCAAGTGGTACTTAATCTCATTGATGTCGTTCCTACAGCTACTATGATTACAAGGACACTTCAACCTTTCTCCGTCCTTATGGGCGGAATGTGCTTGAGCAAATTCAATAAAACTCTCGACTCCATCCACGAATTGTGAGGATAAAATGTCATTGACGATTCGTTTGTACATCCAACTACGATCGGAACTCATCATATCATTATACAATTGTTATATTGAATTATTGAAAAATGGGCAGCATGAGGCGGGGCTAGAGAATGATTGCATTTTGGTAAGGGACCTATCACATTCGAAAACGTGATTTTCCAGTAATACAGCGTCTTAGTATATGAGTTTTTGTTGACTAAAAACTTCGGCAGCATCTCCCTTTAGTTCTCTAAGTACACATATTCAAGTGCACCCAAGAACAAAAGAGAGCTACTGAACCAAAATTTTTATAATCAACAAAAAAGAAAATATCGATAAGATAAGCCATATTACAATCACACTCTCAAACTGTCCAAATAAGCGGACAATTCGGTATTTAGTATCGAATTCTCTATTTGATACTAAATCTCAAACGAGTCTAAGATATATTGTTTTTTCGAGTTTTTTTGAGTCGAGCTCGCGAGTTTTTTCGAGTTCAATCGATCCTAAACGAGATCAAAAGATATTAATATTAATTAAGATTTTCTTTACTTTATTACAAAAATAAAATAAAATATTTTTTAAAGTATATAATACACCTGGCAAAATTGCAAAATAGCCCGCGTAACTTAGGGGATTGGCAACTTAATACCACTAATTATATTCGGTGGCAAATTTACCCAATAACTTATAAAAAGATAGCAATTTAACCCCAAGTTCGCCGGAAAACAAAAGTTCGCCGGATTTTTCAATTTCCGGCGAAGAATGTTGACTTTGACCAATTTTGACAAAGTCAATGATGATGTGGAAAAAAAATTAAAAAATTTATTTAAAATTAGAAATTCATTTTAAGAATCTTTTAAAATATAATATTAAAAAATAAAAAATAAATTATAAAATCTGAGATTTTTTAAATATACCGAAAAATATTATTAAACTATAAAATAAAAAAAAAGCTTGAAAAATATTTTTAAAATCTATTTTTTATGAAATATGAAAAAGAAGGTAATTAAAAAAATTGAAAAATAATTTATAAAGTTTTTGAAATTATATTGAATATGCAATGAAATATTTAAAATATAAATCAAAACAGAATATGGGTAAAAAAAATATTTTTATATTTATAACATTTTTAATATTTATAATAATTTCAGGTATTATAAAATAATTTTTAAGATTTATCTTAAAGCATTCTCTTTTCACGTGCAAAATAATTTCTTCTATAAAATATTTTCTGGATGTTTTTTATTATGTATTTTAATATAATATTTTACATAATTAAAAAAAATGAATCTTAATAAATATTTTTCCATATTTATTATTGATTTTATATATTTTTTCGCACACTTCAAAAAATTTTAAATTTTATAATATATTTTCTCTGATTTTTTTTAATTTTATTTCTGAATAATCTTTTTTTATTTAAAATAGTTTCTGATTTTAAAATATTTTTCTAGATTTTGTTTTAAATTTATATTTTAATAGTGTTTTTGGAAATCTAAAATAATCTCAAATCTTATAATAACTTTTTCATCTTTTTGTTTTTTAGAATTTAAATAATTTTTTAAAATTTTAAAACAAATTTCTAATATTGTAATAAAATTTATAATTTTTGTTATTATTTTTTGCCACATCAATGTTGACTTGGTCAAAATTAGTTCAAGTCAATATTTTTTTGCCGGAAAATGAAAGAATCCGACGAGTCTTTTGTTTTCCTGCGAAATTTGGATTAAATTGCTATCTTTTTATAAGTTATTGGGTAAATTTGGCAACAGTTATATTTAGTGGTATTAAATTGCCACAACCCCTAAGTTACTGGGGTTATTTTGCAATTTTGCTTAATATACTTACTAAGATACGTAAACAAATAAGTTTATATATATTTCTATATTTTTCATATGAACAAGTACAAAAATTATAATTAAAACCAAATTATTAGTTTAATTTATACGAGTTTAATAACGAACTCACTCCAAAACTCTCTAACGAATCCGCTCACGAGCTAACGAGTCGAATACCATGAATATAGAGTTTGCTCATTTATTAAACGAACCTTTTTAAACGAGTTCGAGCGAGCTTTTATCGAGTCGGGTAACGAATAGCTTACGAATTGTTTGACTCATTTACATCCTTAGTGAAGGGTATCATTTTTAGAAATATTTATTTATTTATATACACACACATATACTGCCGTAGATATGATTTTTCCCATTACAGTTGGTGTGTTGCGACACTGTCGCTGAAGCCTTATTAGGGATACTGGTTTTCCAGAAATAGGGCAGATTTATCATGATACTGATCTGACGTGGAAAGGGTGCAACGTCTTCAATTTTCTTCAAGGATTAATATTTTATTCAGGGATAATTACAAAACCTACCCATATGATGGTTTAGCCTAATTAAAAACACTCCAATTACCTTAAAAGATTACAAGTACCCTCTCAAAAACTCCATTGTATCCAGCATCCAATGATCCAAAAGGTCAACTTCGCTTCTCGTCTGCAACACGATCTTCGATCCTGAGACGCATTGATGGGCAGAAGCTGTCACGGATGACCCGATATCCAAACTCTCTGAATTGCACCAGCCAGCCCACAATGCAAAGAAAATTCAAAAGGCTGACATGGCAAAATACAATATATTTGTTCACAAAGGAATAATGACTTCTTGATGAACAAATAAAGGGCAAACTGCAGCAGGTCAACAAGAATATATAACGTAACAAACCAAAAGTGCGAGTTTAGATCATTTCATTGCAGCAAAGGTAAAGACAATAAAAAGTGAAGGGCATATGCAGCAGCTTGATTCATAGTAACTTAGTATGGAATTTTGCCTCTACAAGAGCAAACATTATTCACATTATCCAACATAACTGACACTACATTCTTGTTAATATTGGACAACATACTCGGTATGTATACAAAATAGACTACATATGCTGGTAAGGTTTCATCATGGCTACTGCATGAATTTTTGTCAAAATGTATTGGGACAGATGAACAATATGACCCTTGCTATATTTCACCTTCTACTGCAGCTACTGATGCATAAGCTACATATTTTTCAAGTGTGTTGTTAATTCGAGATTATGACAACATCATGCTGCAATTTATCCTTCTTTGAGCTGTAAAGATATTGGTATACTATTGTCTTTGTCGTCCCCATAATCGATTTCTTCGTTCACTGAAGGATTTTTAGATTTTTTTTGTGCTTTTAATTGCTGAGCAACCGTATGTCTCCCAGTCGGGATGTCATGATTATGCTTGCCCTCGTACGTTGTAATGACAGCCTTGGGGTCCACCGAAGCCCTCTCGACATGCTTTCGGACATTACAGCCCACGTATGTACATCTGTAGTAACTCCTGTGATTCACATGCTTTGGTCATTATTAATTCTTGAAAATGGAATTGTATTCTTGAGAAATACGAATAAGCTAAGAATATGTAAAATCTGAAAATTTTAATATTATGCTCATGCATAAATTACAAATCCTACCCATGTGGTTTAGCCTAATAACAAAAACATCCATTTACCAAACAAAATTACAATTACCCCCTTAAACTGTGAAAAACACTCCCTAAAGCTTTCATATTTACCTTGATGATGTAATTTATAAAAAGGAAACATATGTCAAAAGGCATATCTGCAATTTTGAAAGATAACCCGGCTTTTACTGTAACTACACTAGACCTCAGATGAGCTGTTTAAAAGATCAACTACGATCATACCTCGGATGAAGACTTCCCTTAACCACTTTTTGCCCGTATTTCCTCCATTTGTATCCATCATCCAAAAGGTCAACTTCGCTTCTCGTCTGCAACACGATCTTCGGTTCTGAGACAGCTTGTTGCGATGAAGTTGGCACGGACGGCCCGATATCCAAGCTCCTGCATCCCCAAGGTAGCGAATTTCCACTTTAATTGAAATAACCAGATAAAAGAAGAAAACAACACATGAAAAATAGGTTTATTACAAAAATACCCTTGGTGTACAGTAAATTACAAGAAAGTCCCAGCTATCTTTCAAATACCCCCAATGATATTTTTGTTTCTAGGGGTGTTTGTAAGTTAAAAATATATAAATAAATAAATAAATAAATAAATAAATATATTTATATATATATATATATATATATATATATATATATATTGGTATCTTTACCTTCTTTTAGCAACTGG
Source organism: Phtheirospermum japonicum (assembly GCA_014905375.1). Lineage (NCBI taxonomy): Eukaryota > Viridiplantae > Streptophyta > Magnoliopsida > Lamiales > Orobanchaceae > Phtheirospermum > Phtheirospermum japonicum. The sequence continues at coordinate 1,187,785 of BMAC01000216.1, forward strand.
TTCATCCTCCTCACCCTTGTCTACTATTATAGCACTATCCTCCTTGTCATTATTATTACTATTTATAGCCTCTTTTAACCCATCGGTTTCAATCCGACCCTGTGAAGCCATATTCGGCGTATCCAACGCACAACTATCTTTTCCCCGTTTATTGTGCTTCGGCAAATCGTGATTATGCTCTCCTTTATACGTAACCTCCGATACACGGCCATCCAAAGCTCGTCCGACCTTCTTCTTGACGGGGCAATTGAGATTCGAGCATTTATAGTAACTCCGTGGACACTCGCTCGCTTTGACGTGCTTTTGTCCGTATTTTCGCCAGTTGTAGCCGTCGTTAGCCGGCTGATCGCCGGGGGTTTTATCCGGTTGGGGGATTTCGGATATTGGCTCTGGTTTTGACGAGTCGGGTTCGGACGGCCAAAGATTCTGTTGTCGGGTTTTGAGTTAAAGTGTCGGGCGAATGGTTCGCCGATGGTTCGGGCGAATGATTGGACGAGGAATGATGAAATTCGGCTTGCATTTGTTTGAACGATTGGGTTAGTGCGGCTTGAGCTGTGACGTGGGCTAGGGCTTGCTGATGGGACATTCCGAAAGGGCTCTGCATGAGAAATTCCAAAAAAAAAAAAAAAAACTTATAATGTATACAAAACCCTCCTGAGTTTAAATTAAATTAACAAATTAACCAGCATGAGATGTAGTTCGAAAAACATAAACAAATATCAAGGAGTATTTGTAATTTTGAAAGATAGATGGAGTTTTTTTGTAAGGAAGACAAAATAAGGAAAATGTCAATTCTCAGATTAGTAGCATTATTGAAGTTGGAGCAAGATACTAAATTCATTTTAAGTGAACCAAACTTTTCCATCCCTAAATCCACCCCAGACGACAAGAAACCGACAAAATATTTCACAATAATCCTAAAAGTGTGAATACGATGTCAAAATTTAGCTCAAAGAAGGGTTGCAACAGCATATGCTCCACACACACGCACACACACACATATATAAGAACATTATTATATAATCCCATATTCACGAACCTTTTACAAATTTAAAATTTTCAAATAACTTTTAAAAAAATTGGGATTACTTGAGGGCTAGATACTTAGTCTAATTACAGAAAGACACAGTTATCTTTAGAATTCACAAAGAGCCCCTAAATATGTTTATGTTTCACAGATTGAACCCTAAATTGGGTATTTCTGATGCCTCAGCGGGGAATTCGAAATTTGAAAACATAAACTAGATTTTTTTCTGTAATTAGGCAAATCCTCGAGGCAGTTTATGTAATTATCCCAAAACAAATTTCTGGCTTCACAAAAATTCTATTCCAGTTCTTTAGAAAAATGATTTTAACCGTAGTCTAAAAACACAAAACCCAACAAAAAAATGACCAGTGAATAATAATAGAATAAATTATTTGTTACCTGAAGAGGGGATAAATATCCAGGTGAATTAAGAAATCCAGTGAGGTTCAGCCCCGGCGGAACCATGAACGAAGGGCTGAAGCTCTCAGGCTGCGTGTGCGGCTGAGCGGCCGCCGGGAGAGGGGAAGACATGGCTCCTGCTAAGAGCTGGGAGAAAGAGAACGGGCCCTGCTTCCGGGAACAAGCTCGAGACCAGGGTCATCGGGCCCGGGCTGAACCCTGGACCCGACCCGTTCGCAAAAAGCAAACCGCGCGGCGGCCACCAGAATTGTCGGCTTGGCTTTCGGAGCCGTCGAGGCATCTCCGATAGTCTCACCCATTTTCTCCTCGATTATTTCGCACCGAAAATTGAAAAGAGATGGGAAAAAGGGAAAGGAGCGAGACAATAAAAATCAGGTTTATGTGTTGAAATTCAAAACGTGGGCTTTTCTTTTTTTCGTCTAACTTGCTACACCACTTTGTGAGTTGTTGTGAGATCCACAGAAAATAAATAAATATATAAAAGACAAGAAGCAACTACACAGAGGTGGGACCCGCAGAGCAATTTTAGTCTAAACTCCGGATTAGCTAGCTAGCTATCACGTCAGCTTGTCTCTTTATCACTCTCTCTCCTCGTTGGTCGACAGACATTGACTGATGTTCGTCTTATCTTTAACAAAAAGCACATTGGATAAATAGCGTACAAATCGGGCGGCTATTTTTAGAAATAAAATTCCAAAAAAAATATATTATACTGTGATTTTTTTCTTTTGGAGTTTTCAATCGGCCTCACACTATTCTCGTGTAGTATATAGTATATATATAAAAAAAAAAAAAGTACCTACAAAATCGAGATAGCCGAATCAAGTTATTTTTGCATAATAATAATCCATTTCTGTTTAGTTTGACTGCAAAATTATAAATCTCAATCATTGGTTGATATTGATGTAACAACAATGCACTACTACTAGTAGTCACCTCATCCGATTCAACATCATCTTATGAAAATTATAAAATAAATACTAGCATTACCTGATAGTTGGACCTCTCTTGTGTTCCACCCAACAAGTGTGATATGCGATTGGACACGATTCAATACCAGATAGGTTCACGATAAATTTTTCAGATATTTTCTCCACAATGGAACTAATAATCCGAGTAGTTTGCAAGAAGCCAGCAAGTTCATTCGTTCGTACTAATTAGTGTAACTGTGTCTCTTTCCCTTTAGGATTTAAAATTTCACACGTGTGAGATTAAATGTTTGTTTTACACTAGCACAGTAGTGTATTACATCTTAGTGCAAATTCAATTGAAAATTGTCCCAAATCTTGATTCTACTACTTTCACTAGTCACAATCATTGTCTAGTTTCGATAAAATATGTCGATGAGACGGCTAGGCCCTCGACATCGAATGTCCGGACCAATCTCTGTCTCTTGGCCGGCGACTCGGCCCAACAGAGCTCCAAATGAAACGACTTCAATTCTTGGACGCTCTTCGCGATATCGGAAGGACATCCCATGTAGATGCCCCCAGGCAACAACGTCAGCTGGAAACCACCGTTGAAGCTGACCGTGTTGTTAGAGATCGAACCTGTCCAGTTTACGGATGTTGTTACATCACCGCCACCCGATGTAGATTTTATCTCCTGCCCGATTTCAGAAAAAACAAAACAAGATAAAATTATTTCAAACCACATAATTTCAGTAATTTCATTGAATCTCAAAATAAATAAATAAATAAAAAGTCGAACCTGAACGAGCTGACCGTCCCCATTCATTTCAAGTGTAGCTATCGTATCGGCTTCTGCTATCGTAGCTCCATAAACACCACTGCGTTTGGTAATAGACTGACCCTTCCATGTCCCTAAATGTGGAGTAAGCCTATCTGAATCCTAGAACCAATATATTTCAGATCGGTTAATTTTTTGTCATTATTTTCGAAGAATTTATTAATAATGTTAGAAGTAAGGTACCTTAGAATCGTCGAAAGAAGGATGAGCAATCTCCTTGCTTCTTCCTCTTTCTTCCAGGAATACAAGGAGCATTTGTAGTATGCCCTGTGGGTCCATTATATGAAAAGCTCTTATTCTTGTGTCTCGTTCCAATGAATAGAGGCAGTTCTCGCATACAATGGCAGGTCGTCGAGAGGGAAGCTTTAAATTTCTGCTGGACGAAAAGCAAAATCAAGAAATAAGAGGTTACCATAATAAAATGGATATAATCAGATACATGTGTGACCTTAAAGAATACGAGCACAATATATTTAATGTAAATTACAAAAATTAAATGAGGTTTACCACAATATATAACACCCATCACCCATGCTTTATAATTGAAGTTCATGGTTACATTGATCGGCCCAAAAAAAAAGAGAGAGAGAATTACCGACAAAGAGAAACAACTAAAATCACATTAGCTAAGTTTCAATCTCTGGATGGCATGAATCACATTAAAAGTAAAAATGCTACTCATTTTTCAAAATTACCAACACATTTATTCAAAATTTACCTTTGCAGTAATAATAACTAGGGCTAATTACAAAGAGTACCCTCGATGTTTGACCTAATTATGAAAAAAATAAAAAATTCAAGAAATTACAATAACTACCAGAGATTTATTTTGTCTCACATTTACCCCTGCATAAGCAAAAAAAATCCACCCCACCCCATATTCATAAATATATTACAGCTTGGTTAGCCCCTTATTTTAACACTGAATCACACCTCGGGGGTGCTTTTTGTAATTTCAAAAGTTGTCTTTTCCCCCTTCTTTTAATTAGGTCAAATCTGTGTTTTTTTATTTAATGTGTGTGTGTGTGTGTAATGAACCCTTATAAT
>BMAC01000216.1:1198963-1214497 GCA_014905375.1 Phtheirospermum japonicum
TTTTCAAATTTGCCCGGGGACGCCAGTCGGAGTGGCGTCCCGCTCCTCCAAGTTTGTTTTTTTAATTCGACCCCGAAATTTTTTTTAAAAAAAAAAAATTGGTCCGAGACGCCACTCCGAGTGGCGTCCCGAAATTTTCCCACAGGCGAGACGCCACTCGAAGTGACGTCCCGATCTAATTTTTCAAAATTTTTTTTATGTAATATTTATTCAATTTTAAATAAAAAATATAATATTTATTTAATAAACCCTCTCTTTCCAATCAGATTTCTTTTTTCGTTTTTGTGCGTGCCTTCCTTAAATGTTTTACGTCACAATGATATAGTGATTTTTTCAGTTTAAATATTCTTTGAAATGCGATCGATGATTTGAAGTACGAAAAGAGAAATAATATTTTTATAATATCAATTGTATGATAATGATATCTTTTTAGTAGAATAATAATATAACACATTATGTATTTTGAAAAGTTTCACAGAGAGAAAATGGGAAAAGTTTGAATTTTTATAATTATTTTTTTAATACCATCATCCACGGAAATATTAAATATTTAATATATTTTTAATTAATATTGAAAAGTGGTATAGATTGGCAGAAAATTGAAAAAAAATACACATTCGTTAGTGATAATGACATCTCTAGAGCGGAACACCATTATCACAAGCGTCCCGCCTCATGACGTCCCCCGATTAATTTGCAATAAAAAAAGAATCTGAACGCCGGTCGCAAAAGCGTCTCAAACCAAAATATAAAAAAATATATCCCGAACCAAAATGTAAAATAATATATGTATTCGAAAGATGGTCGTCATTGCCACTGGCGAGCCGGACCTTTTGCGAGTGGTAATTTGTTGTATCATCTTCCATAAAAATTGCATCAACCCAAATTGCATCAACCCTTAATGGCGTAACGCTTTAGGGAGGTCTTTGTACATTTTTTCAGTTTTCTCCAAATCAATACCATATTAATTAAATTATATATTAAATATTTAATTTTCCCATCATCCACATCCTTGTTCCCCTTTAATACCTGCACGAGTCTTTTGCCCCCAGGAGGGCCAGCACTCGGGCCTAATCTTCCAACACGGGCTCAAGCGCCAATCCAAAAAAATAATTATAATAAAATAATAATAATTAATCCGGTCCAGTCAAATTTTAAACCAATTACCAATATTAGCTAACCGAGGTCCAGTTGCCTATGCACCCGAGTGCACGTGGTAATGTTCACCCAACACATAGATTCGTCAGTTTAAACATAGAAGTTCACAGTATAAGGTTTAAACTTAAAAAGTTAAACTGAGTGCATGTAACAATCCATTGTAACAACTCAACCATTGTCACCACACATAAAAAGAGTGTGCATATGAATACACCAGGCCAATGACAATGGCAATCTCCAGAAGCTAAAAAAAAGTTTTTCATAAAACAACTAAAAATTACATTAGTTGAAATAAATTTTAAAAAAATGTTCAATAATAATAAATTTCATTATTTAAAATTCTAATCAAGTCTTCTCAATAGATACTCAACCTGGACTTGCTTAGTCAATGGCATGATCCAATCCCCATACAGCTCGGCAACTAAGCTTGGATTAACTTTGTACACTGGATCGGGTTTTTTACCTTCAACTCCATCCATCATTACTTCTTGTCCGTACATTCGGGTTTTCATCTCAACCCTCTTTGTAACCGCCTCTTCCACTTCTGGGTACGTTAGCAAATCCATCAGTCGTGATCCATCCTGCACAACATCACAGACGACTCTAAACACATCTGAATATTGTTTATAACTATGAAAGTTTAGAGACTAGTTATTATATTGACTTACTTGTGCTCTAATGGCTGCTTCGTACACATCAGGGGAGGCTCGGAATTTTGCTTCGGCAACGAATTTGCCGTAGTGAATTCTCTTTGACAGGGCCTGTGAATAAGAGAGTTGAGTAGTCAGCCAGTCTAATTCTTTATATATAGAATAATTACAAAATTGCCCCTGAGGCTAGACTAATAATAACAAAAGGTACAGTTTGTATAACAAATAACACCATAGTGAGGTGCAATTTGTAAGAGGAAAAAAACACCCAAGGCATATTCGTAAATTTGAAAGATAACTGTTTTTTCTGTGTTTTTTTTTTATTGGTTACACAATAACTGGTTATGTATTAAACGTCATATAAATTACTGATTCAATAAAAAAATATAAAAAAATGATTTTACAATAATGTCTCAAAACAAGTACCTGCAAGCACATTGTATCGCAAGTTGCTGATGAACCATAGTTACCATCATTACCGTTCTTAACTAATCTTGGGAGGAGGTTTTTGAAGTACACGTCCCATACTTGGACATTGATATTGATCCAATTAGCTGCTGCATGAAGAACCTGTAAGAGTTTCAATTATGCCCTCCTAAGAGTCCAAATTAATCATAAAACAGCGATCCCAGCAAACATAAAAAATTCTATACACAATCTCTTTAAAGGTACATATATATATATATATATATATTTTAGTTTCAGTTAATTACAAAAAACACTCTCGACGTTTATTTTAATTACGAAAAACACCAGCTATCTTTCAAAATTAGAAATACTACTATCGTATTTCCATACAAATTGCACCTTCAGGCTTCAACAGGATCTATTCATTATTTTTAATGACAATTAGATTTATTTTTTTAATTAACAGGACATGGTGGACAACTCGTGCAAGTAATTGTTTAAGACATCTATAATTTTACCGATGGATACTCCAATGGCGGCAAAAGCGGCTCAGGTGAATCAGCCGGAAAAAAAGGATGCTCGTCGGGGCTCTTATATCTTCCAACCTAGATCAATCAAACAACAATTATAAATTTCATACATATTATTTTTTGATATTCAATGATTCAAAAAAAAAAAAAAAAGGTACAAATGCCCAACTCACCTTCGCATGAAGCTTTTCGGTTTCTTTGACCATGTACTCGACTAAAGAGCCGTGAAAACCATCCATGGAAAAGGCATCGGGATCGTACGTCTCAGCATTGTAACAAAATTGAGATCTCTCGACCAGACCGAATATAATGCTATCCTCTTGCCGTATCAAGGAGTTTCTAATACCCTCGAGCGTGTAGCTTTTGGTCTCGTCTACCCTATTTTTATGTACCAATCTGACGGGAAATGAAGGCATAAGCATATGATGATCTTAACATCGAGACCATAATTCTAAAAGTTACTAGACCGCGAGATATGTGACTGGAATGTGGATTGTCATTATTATTGTTAACTATTACTATTAACATTACTATCATTAAGGGAGCTCAATCATATACACTCCTTTTAAGTCTTGCTATAGTAACTACATATAAGGAAACTTGTGCAACACATAATTAAAAAAACTTGAACTAGAGTCAAGAATCAAAAACCCCAAGAGGAATTAAAAAACGAGGATTAAACCCTTTTAACCAATTATGTAAAATAATTTGTCAAAGGTTCTTGTAAAAATATACGAGTCACATTCCTCGGTATAAAACATAACAAAAAAACTGGCCAGCAATGCCCACTGACACAAAAAAGCAAAATCCAAACAAAAACACAATCAAGAAAAAGAGGATCCGGACAACCCAACAAGGCAAACATAAAAAATACAAAACCAGATTAAAAAAAAGGGAAAAAATAGATTAGCTGTATACCCAGTGGTAGAAGCAGAAGCTTGAATTGCCAGAATGCCATTCTTGTAAAAGCTACGATCTAAAATCTGAGGGCTAGAATTAGTTTGAGGGGCAAAAATGCTAGTGGGTCTTGAAATCTTGGGACTAAGGGGGCTGAAAATGGAAGAAGAGGCGGCGGCCCCCAACATCATAGCCTCCATTAATCGCCGCCGGAGCTTGATTAATAAAACAAGAAATCTACCAAATGGGGGAAATAATCGGATCGAGGAACAAAATAACCCAAGAGGATTTGAGGATTTATGAGCAACTTTTGCTGGAGGTTGGTTCGGGAAATGGTGTGGAATGACCTTCCCAAAGAAACTATTTGTCAAATGACCTTTGACTATAATTGCATAAATATTTCAAGAATTTGACTATAATTGCATAACAATTTCGAGAATATGAGAATCTCCAGTGCAATAATGGTAATTTAACATATGTGGTAAATAATATTGATATTTTATAAAAAAAGCTTTTCAATGTATCAATTTTAATGTTATATAAGTGATAATTTATTTTATTTATTTTTAGATAAAATAAGTAGAGAGAAATAATATGATTGAATGATATATTTAAAATTAATTGTAGACATTGTCAATAGTAATGTCTAAAATTTAACATTGCTCTTGACAATGTCAAGCATTTAATGTGACACATAATTATTTTAATGTGCCACATAATTATTTTTATTCCATTTGTCAATTTTTCACTTTCAAATTGTTGCATTGGAGATACTTTAAATGTAGGCAGGAGATAGTTTCGAGAAAAATACCAAATTGTCCTCAAAACTTTTATTTAATAGAAAGTATGAGAAAAATGTGTTAAAACCCCAAAAACATTTCACAAATTTACACTTTACTCTCAAAATATATTTTATTTTATCATTCTAATTCAGGAGTTTGTATTATCCCTAAAATGGTATCAAAGTCTAAGTTTATTAAAAACTTATAAGAAATATTTATTATAATTATGTAATTAACTTTTGACGAGGAGATTTATCTCTAAAAATTGATACGGACGAGTGTTCGAGTTGTATTCATTTCAAACGATATTTTCAAATCTTGGAAATATACGAGTTAGAACATAAAGAGACGGTAGCATATTGGGACAACCAATATGTTGAACAAGATCTCGCCGGAGTCGATAGGGAAATCTTAAGACAATGCGAGAAACAAAAGGCGTATCATCTGAGTTACCTTTGGGTAAATCAGATGTTGAAGACGAATCTAATGAATCATAGGGATGCCGCTCATGAATCTCATCAATAGATCCAACTGCAGCGAGGTGATGTCGGATTCCTCTAAGAATCCCAAAGATTTTAGAGAAATTCAAAGGATGGTGCAAGACATCGACCACCATCAACAACGTATCCAGGTGTAGATGAGATACTTGAACATCAAAGGGAAACACGAGAAATTCTAATTGATGTTCAAAAACGAGTCAAGCCCTTGAAGCCAAGCCAAGTACATTCGGAGGAAGACGACGTATAACTTTTGGAACGGAACCCCTTCCACACAAAAAGGAGAAACCGACTGAGGTTATAAGACAACCGACGGAAGAAGAAAAGATGATGGCAATAATTAAAGGAACTTCATTACAAACCAAGAAGTAATGGAGAAAATCAACGTTGAAGATCTACACGACCTTATCGAATCCTTCACATGATTAGGTATTGTGGATCTAAAAATGAACTCAGGAGATTCTTGAATAGTATTAGTATTAATATTACGAGAAGAGCTTGCGATAATAATATTATAAAAGAAAATTAAGAAGAAGAAGATTATTGATAGTATTTTTTGCACAAATTAGCAACTTCAAGCTTGAAAATATAAGAGAAGAAGAAGAATATTATAGATGAATTGGTGTGAGGACTGGTGTTGGAGATTGAGGTATTTATAAATGTAGAAATTGATTAAGTTTTTTTTGAAAAAGTAGCCATTGGGAATCGGCAGTTTCGGTTAACCAGCGGTTAAATCACCACCGACTAGTTGTTTTGACCGTTGATCTCCAACGAATATTTGATACAAGCCGTTGATCTCAAATGATAAAAAACTGGCCAGTTTAACCACCGGTTTTAACTAGCAATTAAATCACCGTTCAAAAAAGAATTTCGCTGAATACCGTAACCGAAACTGAACCACTGGAATTCGGTTTCCGGTTTCGATTTTAACTGAAAAGGCGATCAACGGTTAACCTTAACCATTGAACGGTAAAAAATCGGCAGATAATCGGCTAACCGTAATCGCCGGTGACATCTCTACATAATGGTGTTGTTTGTGGAAATGCTCCTTTTGTGAATGGTTTATATGTGCTTGATTATAATCGTGGCATTCTCAATGTGCAAAACAAACATATAAAGTTAAGTAATATGAATAATCATACATATTTATGGCATTGTAGGCTTGGTCACATAAATGAAATAAGAATCGCAAGGTTAAGAAAGTTAGACTTCTTAACACAATTTGACTTTGAGTCCTATGGACAATGTGAATCTTGTCTCAAAGGTAAAATGACCAATAAACTATTTTCTGGTAAAGGCATACGAGTAAAATAGGTGCTTAAGCTGGTTCGTACTGATGTATGCAGACCATTTCCTACTTAAAGCTAGAGGCAGTTATTCATACTTCATTACTTTTACTGGTAACTTCTCTAGGTTTGGATATGTGTATCTATTGAAGCACAAGTCAGAGTCTTTTGAGAAATTTTAGGAGTATAAGTTAAAATAGAAACAATTTGAAAAGAGTATTAAGACTCTTAAATCGGATCGGGGAGGGGAGTACTAAGTAAAGAGTTTCTTGATTACTTAAAATTTCATAGAGTCCAATCGTAATGGACACCCCTTGAAACACCACAAATAAATGGTGTTTTTAAAAGGAGGAATCAAACCTTATCAGATATGGTTAGATCCATGATGAGTTTCTCAGATCTTCTGATATACCAATGGGGGTATGCTTTACTGAACTCAATCTATGTTTTGAATAGAGTTCCACTAAGATCAGTAGATAAAACTACATACGAGTTATGGAACGACAAGAAGCCAACACTTACGCATATGCGAACCTGGGTTGTCCCGCATATGTAAAGAAGATGCCTGCTGATAGGTCTAAAAGTGAGAAATGTTATTTTATGGGGTATTCTAAAGAAACACGTACGAGGATATTATTTCTATGTTCTTGGAGAACATAAGGTCAATGTTTCTAGGCAAACGACTTTCCTTGAGGAAGACTATATCTACAAGGAAAGGAGTTGACATAAGTAGAACTTGAAAAAATTCAAGATCCACAAAATGACATGGAGGTTGGAAACTTTTCTAATAACCTAGAAAAGAATCTAGTGGGAGCTTCTAGTCATTTCTATGGTGAAAATTCGCCACTTGGAGGACAATCTTTAGTCAGTGGGAGCATTGATAGAATTGATGCATTAATGGAAAATTTATCGTTATAACTGATGGAAGACCAATCAGTGGTTTCACAACTCCCTCCTCAGGAAGCTCATGTTCATGACACTTCTGAGGGATCTCAAATTGTTAGACCATTCATCATAAGAGAACTTTCTCATGATAAGAATACTCAAATCACTTAAACGCATGATAACCAACTTTAAGTCTACTAGGATTCATTGGCGAACGGAAAGATTAAACCTTCTCGTGGAGGGTTAAGGTGACGTATAATTTTGGACGATGTGAACCTAGAACTTACACTGAGGCTATGTTAAACATTGACACAAAGTCATGGCTTGAGCCATGAAATCAAAAATGACTCAATGTACACAAATAAAGTTTGAAACTTGGCTGACTTGACAAGTGGGGTTACACTTATTGGATACAAACGGGTATTCAAGAAGAAGATTGATGCAAATGGTAAGGTACAAAAGCACGAGACTAGTTTGGTAGAAAAAGGTTATAATTAACAAGAATGGATAGACTATGATGAAACCTTTTCACTAGTTGCGAAAATCAAGTCTAGTAGGATTTTACTTGCTATAGCTGCATACTATGAGTACCATATTTGACAGATGGATGTTAAAACAACTTTCCTCGATGGTGACTTGACTGAGGAAGTGTATATGATACAACCAGAGGGTTTTACATCTGAATCGAAACCCAAAGAGGTATAAGAGTTACAAAAGGCCATTTATGAACTTAAACAAGCCTCTAAAGTTGAAACATTTGTTTTGATAAAACAATCAAATCGTTTGATTTTGTCAGCAAAAAAAAAAAAAGAAGAAGATCTATGCGTTTATAGTAAGCGCACTGGAGGGAGAATTATTTTTATTATTATATATGTCGACGACATATTAATAATTGGAAATGATACTCCTGTTATGCAATCAGTAAATAATTGGTTGTCCAACATCTTCATGATGAAGGACTTAGGTGAAGCCTGTTATATTATTGGAATTAGAATCTATCGAGATAGAATTAATAGAATGTTGGGGCTTTCACAATCTATAAATATAGATAAACTGTTAAGATGATTCTCTATAGAAAATTTTAATAGGGGATATATTTCAATGAATCATGTTATCAAGTTTGATATATCAAAGAAGGATGACCCTTCTATTGATAAGGAATTCGAACGCATGAAAAGGATCCCATACACGTCAAAAATACGATCTATCATGTATGTCATGATATGCACAAGGCCAGATGTGGCATATGCACTTAGCATGACTTGCAGATTTCACCAGAAACCTAGGGAAAGATAGTAAAGAGCAGTTAAGAGTATTCTTAACTATCATAGAAGAACTAAGGAATATTTTTTAGTCTATGGTGGACAAAAGAAACTGACAATTACTGTACACTGATCCTAGTTTCTAAACAAACAATGATGACTACAAGTCACAATCTGGGTATGCCTTCATTCTCAATGGTGGGCATTGAGTTGGAATAGTTTTAAGAAAACTACTACCGCAAACTCGGTAATCAGAGTTGAGTACATTGTTGCATCGAGAGAAGCTAAAGAAGTTATCTTGATAAGCGAGTTCTTGAAGGAATTGGAGTAGTTCCTAGCGCCAGTAGTCCAATACTGTTGTATTATGACAACAGTAGTGCTGCTGCCCAAGCAAAGGAACAGAGATTCACAAACAGAAACAAGCATGTGGCAAGAGGTTACCACTTGATTAGTGAGATAATGGAGATTGGGAAAATTAAAATAGAGTATATTCCAACAGAGGAAACTTTGACTTACTCGTTTACCAAACTATTATGTTCTAGGAAATATTATGAGTATTTTGTATAAGTATTAGATATGTAGGAGTTTGGCTCTAGGCCAAGAAGGCGATTGAAATTATAAATATCCTAGAATTAATTAGCAATAAAAGACATTGTACTTGATCACAAAATATTTATATATTATTATATACGAGGGACTACATTATTGAATTATTATTTTGATTGTTTGTAATTTTATTATATAAATGTTCTCGTGGGTTAGTGTTGCCTTTGATATGATGGGATGTAAGTGATAGAACATTACTCTTAATATAGCCCTGACTAATGATTATCAAGATTGAGATATTGATAATATAATGTAGGCATGTGGTCTGCATCATATTCTTAGAGAATGCAGTTAGTCTCATGGCTGCAAATAGTTGTTATTCGTAATGGACACATGAATACTTTAGAGAGTATTGGTAAACCTTGCTGATAAGCTATTTGTTGTATGTTAATATATTTATCGGTATATAAGTGTGAGATAATCTTTTGACTTGAGGTCAATACTCACCTTATTTATTGAGTGGTGTACTTTAATCATGACCAATGCTTGCACTCCTTTTGTGGTAGATATGACTTGTGTTGGGTACACCATGATGTAAATGAAAGTGGTAGTTGATCCAAAAAATAATTCATTACTCGATTGGAATACGAGGGAAATCACTCATAATCTTTATATTAAGCCGACTAAAGTTATTGGCCAATGCAAGAGCATATCCAATATAGTAGTTGAGTATGGTACAGTTGTTTATTAATAAAAATGAGATAGATTTATTAAGCTATTCAGATAGACACTTGTATAAATTTTAAATTTAATCTAGTGATTAGTGATGAAAGGAATTTCACCAAAACTTTGTATAAAAGTTATAATTCGCTGAGTTCAAGTGAATGTTATTTACATATTCGTCCAACTAAGTTGTCTAGGTGTTTTGCTTGGATCATCATTGAATTGATATCATATATAAAAGCCTATAGGATCACATTATATGCAATTACTTTTCCGACTTAAGAGTGTATCAAGAAAGTATTAAATATTCAATTGAAATTATAATATTTAATTGTTAATGATTATGATGTTAATTTCTAGTTGTCAAATTTTTTTAATTAGATTAAATTAGATTTTGATTTAATTATATATGTTATATTACTTAAGATACTTGGGCCAAAATTATTTTCGCTCCATGTCTTGGACAATCCAACCATTTTTAGGATTAAAAATTTTTTATGTACCTAATATAAATATAACATAAAGTTATAAGTTATCTTGTGAGATTTTAAGACAAAATCATCATAAAAATGCTTACTTGTAACTTTGGGATGAAATATCTCAATATTCTTTCTTGAGCTCCAAGAGATTTCCTAACTTTCTTATCGGTAGGTAGCAGTACACTAAAGTTGGAGCTTCCAGTTGGAGAATTAATCGCGTGGAATTTAGTATTAACTCAAATCTGAATCTATTATAAGATTTTAATGCTTTCATTGTTTATTTTCTCGTTCGCGGTATATGTCTGTTGAGATCTTATTTTTTAAAAAACTTATGCTGCATGAGAATTGTGTTCATCACTTTGAATTCCAACAGGTTTACCCTTGAGTTATTGATTGAGCTTCTTTTTCTCTTGGTTAACTGAGTAAGCTTTATGCACAAACCCAACTATGATTTCCCTAATGTTGCTGATGGTGTCTGCTTGGAAACACTTAACAATCTTGCCAGATCGAGCTACTCCTTCTCTTTATTACTGTACCAAAACTTTTGAAATCAATACCTAAACTAAATCCTTTAAACCCAGATTCGACTTAATCCAAAACAAAAATAGGAAAACTTTAAAAGGAAGACGAACAACAATTTCATAACATTTGGAAGGTTTATTTCTGTTACTCTCGAAGAAGTGTATTACTTCTTCCATCCTATAGAGATGATACATTTACACTTTCAACAAAATTAAAAAATTATAGTTGAAGTAGTTGAAACATTAATTTTATTTACACTTTCCAATTTTACTATTCTATTGATATTAATTGATCAAAATTAGTTTCAATGTGCATTAAGTAAGAGTATATTACGAATTGAATAAAAACATACACGTCGAGTATGAAAAGTTGACTATATTTTAAGACCAAATAAAGAAAAGTGTGATATTTGTGTGGGGACGGGGGAGCATATTGCTAATAACCGTATACTTGAATGTATCAAGACTCACGCACGCAGTCAAACACATGCAATTGCATGTAATCGGGACCGGTCTTGAACTTTTAGAGGCCCATGGAAAAAAGTTAAAAAAAAAAAGAAAAAACCGTTATATCCAAAAAAAATAAAAAATCTAGAAGGTAGAAATAAAAACCATTCTAGAATGTGAGCGGGACGCCATTCCAGTGGCGTCCCGAACCTAAAGTGACATTTTAGAAGGTAGAAATACAAACCGTTATAGAATGTGGACCTAAAGTGACTTTCTACTCTTTTTTGGGCTGAAATGAAAAAAAAAATAATTGACTTTTTCACAAAATTAATAATTTTCTCATTTACAAATAAAATCAATTTTATTAAATAATTAACAACTAAACAAGAAACGAATAAATTCGAATTTTCACATAATTAATAATTTCATATAAATTTAATTTTTCACATAATTAAGAATTTTACACAAAATAAATCAATTGACATATTAACAAATTTAATTTTTCACGTATTAACATTTTGCATATCTTCAGATTGTCATTTCTTTCTAATCAAATTAATTTTATTCAAAATATTATGTGCCATATATAGTAATGCCCACGAAAATTCAAGATTCTCAAGTTCGTGAGTTGCTAAAGACTTTTAGTTTTGGCATTTTCACAAACTCGATAATTCAAATAGAGCTTCTTTTATCTCATTAGGCTGAGTTATTATAGTTGTAGTGCTATTAAAATGACTTTCTCATCATGTTGTTGATAATGACTTTAAATTCAAATGATCAATATGCTTTTCAAACTATCTCATCTTTCTATAAAACCAACAAATAATGTATATAAGTATTGCAAAATTCCAAAACGAGACAAATTTGACACAAATATATATTTTTTTCTCCATTCTTTTTTTTCTAGAAAATAAACACACACTTGTATAATAAATTTGGGACCTCCAAAAATTGGGTGCCTCCCCACCCTGAACTGGCAGGCCCTGCAATCTTCATCTACCTAGTAAAAAATGGACCCTCCACGTTCTCCTTCGTTGAGTTTTTATGTAACCTTTCTGTATATTTTGAAGAGACACACACACATTAAAAAAAAATGTAAAAATGAAAAATACGTTCAAACACATTTATTATCATTGTGTCTTTCTCCGTAAACTTAGACAAAAGGAATCGAAATGTAGAAGATACGGTCCTGCTATACAATGCCACGTTAGACTATTGGAAGTTATTTGCAGTTGGCCAAATAAATGATCTCCTAATCACCTAATGAATCTTATTAATTTCTCTTTAACGGTAAATAAGTGCATAATTAATATAGTAGAATAGAACGGCACTAGTCTCAATCATAGCCCGAGAAGCGGAGTTTACAATGAAATGTTCAAAAGCTTGAAATTCTTGGAAAATATTCTAGCTTACAAATTTTTATCTAACACACACATATATAGTAACAAACAACCATATGCCAGAAAGATAAACCCTCTCAGAATTATTTATTATATCTAAAACCTCTAGCAAAAAATGTCCGAAAACAACTCAAACCAAGCCTCCAGGCCCGGCCCGAAATCCTACGACATTATAATCCTCGGTGCCTCGGGATTCACAGGGAAGTACGTCCTCCGCGAAGCTCTCAAATTCCTCAACGCCCCAAACTCGCCTCTGAAGTCCCTCGCTTTAGCGGGCCGAAGCCCATTGAGATTAACCGAGGCCCTTAAATGGGCAGCAGGCCCGAATTCTCCTCCCGAGATTCCCCTTCTCACCGCCGACACGTCGGACCCCAAATCCCTATTCCGGCTCGCTGCCCAAGCTAAGATCATACTGAATTGCGTCGGCCCATTTCGGCTCTACGGGCAGCCCGTGGTCTCGGCCTGCGTGGACTCGGGCTGTGATTATCTAGACATATGTGGGGAGCCCGAGTTTATGGAGAGGATGGAGGCTTTGTACCACGAGAAAGCAGTGGAGAAGGGCTCTCTGGTCATTTCCGCTTGCGGGTTTGATTCCGTTCCCGCGGAGATCGGGCTGCTGCACCATTCCAAGCAATGGGCCGGGCCTTCAGCTCCGAACCGGGTCGATGCCTATTTGAGCTTGGAGTCGGATAAGAAGATTGTTGGCAACTTTGGTACGTATGAATCAGCTGTTCTTGGGGTTGCTAATGCTCATAAGTTGGTGGAGTTGAGAAAATCAAGGCCTAAGCCAGCCCGGCCCGCGGTATGATTCTCATTTTTTCTCAACAATTGAATTTTTGCTTTGCGATAATAATGCTCATCTTTAACACTCTGTTTCAGATTCCCGGGCCTCCACCTCCAAAGGGATCCATCATAGATCAACATAACCGACTCGGCCTTTGGGCTTTAAAGCTACCTTCGGCAGATTCGACTGTGGTGCGAAGGACACTTTCGACTCTAACAGAAAACCCCCACGGTCTACCCGGAGTCGATGAGAGTCCCCAAAACCTTAAAAACAGAGAAGCCTTCTGGTCCTCCGTTAAGCCCGCCCATTTCGGCGTGAAATTGGGATCCAAATCGTTGCTTGCTTTATTTCCCGCCATCACGCTCGGTATATTCATCGGGCTCTTGTGCAAGTTTGCCCTTGGAAGGTGGCTTCTCTTGAAATTCCCCTCGTTTTTTAGCCTCGGATGGTTCCGGAAACACGGGCCGACCGAGGATGAGGTGGCGAGCGCCACGTTCAAAATGTGGTTCGTCGGACATGGGTTTAGCGATGCTGACGTGGCGTTGAAGGGAAATAAGAAGAAGCCGGATGTTGAAGTGATAACGAGGGTAATGGGACCCGAGGTCGGTTATGTGGCAACACCGATAATTCTAATTCAGTGTGCTCTCGTCGTGCTGGCCGGCCGTGGTAATTTGCCAAGAGGAGGGGTTTTGACGCCTGGGATCGTGTTTGGCCCGACGGATCTCCAAGAACGGCTCCAAGCGAATGGGATTTCGTTTGATTTTGTTTCGAAAAACGCTCTTTAGTGTGATCACGATGCATCTATTGTTCGATTTCAACTTTTATTAATTCCCATATTAAATGGATAGTACACTTGCACAAGACGATATCATTATTGTACACGTGTCATCATCTGATGTGTTGAAATGTCGTTCGCAGACTGATCAGTGATATGTTTTCTTTGTGGCACGTCTCGTATTGTTGAATGTGTGTTCCTATTATAGATGGTAATAATAATGAAAAACTTGGTTTTTCTCCTTATTTTGCGGTTACTTTAGTTTTCTTAGTCACATAGCTGTGAAAAGTATCACTAAAAAAAACTGTAATTTTTCGAGGGGAAAATCGAGAGTTATTATTCCCTCGTAAAAAACTGAGGGACAAATCGAGGGGAAAGAAAAACCCTCGGGTTTTTTCGAGGGGATATATTACTTTCGGTTTTCCCCTCGGAAATCAGGCGCTAATTTTTACCGCCATAATTAACGAAGGTAATACCGAGGGCTTTTCGAGGGACGTTTTTCGAGTGGCAGAAAATATCCTCGGTTTTTTAAAATATAAAGAAATTCAAAAAAACAAAATAAATTTAAAAAAAACGAAGGGAACAATATCCCCTCGGAAAAAACCGAGGGTCAATGAAGACTCTCGGTTTTTTTATAATAAAAAAATAAAAAAAAATTTGCAACAAAATCGAGGGTCCCGTTTTTTTTATAATAAAAAAAAAATAAAATTTGCAACAAAATCGAGGGTCCCTTTTCCCCTCGGAAATTTCCGAGGGTCTCTGCCTCCCCTTGATTTTTTCCGAGGGGAAAATGCCCCTCGGTTTCTTTAAAAAATAAAAAAAATAGAAAAAAATAGAAAAGTCGTACAAATGAAACAAATCCTATCATCTCGGGCATGTAGTGAGGTTTTGGCCCAATTTCGGTCGAAATATATGAACGAGCATGTACGTATCCACACGTTTCGTACAATTCGACCAAACAACCAAGATACGATCGATCGATCAAGTCGTTCGGTTGGAAACGCGAAGCGACGAGGCGTCGTGATCTTGACGAGGGGGCGGGGGGTGCGTCTCGTGATCCCGGAACATCGAGGGTCGGTCGTGCCTCGTTTCGTGCGCATTTCCTATTTTTTTCGAATTTTTAAATAAAAAATCGGAAAAATTTCTCCTACAAAAATAGAAAATTAGCAAAAAGTAGAAAAAAAAGGCCAAATATTCACGAATTAGGGTTCAATTTAGGATTAATCAAGTAATTAGGGTTTCAATATAGGATTAATTACCCAATTAGGGTTCAATTTAGAAATAATTACGTAATTAGGGTTCAATTTAGGATTAATTACGTAATTGGGGTTCAATTTAGAGAATAATTATAAAATTAGGGTTCAATTTAGGATTAATCAAGTAATTATGGTTCAATTTAGAAATAATTACGTAATTAGGGTTCCGTTATGCAATTTTCATTTAAATTGTTTTTAATGGTGGTGGTGAAATACCGTGGTGGATCGGTACATGCATGTTAATTTCA
>BMAC01000216.1:1214590-1280238 GCA_014905375.1 Phtheirospermum japonicum
GGAATGATCAGTACTGAGACCCACGTAGTCATCCTCGAAATCAGCTAAACGATTAGCCGAAACCCATATAGGATCGACCAATGTTGCTGGAACCTCGACCTCTCGGCATCTGATAAAATTATTAAATAATAATACGAGCATTTTACAGAACACAAGTGCATATTATAAATCAAACGTTTTAATAAAATCCAAACATGAAAAAATAAATCACATCATTTAAACAATATATATAAAAAAAATATGTACTCATAACACAACATGCATGTACCGATCACCACAGTATTTCACCACCACTATCACGAACAATTTAAAACATTTTGAAAACCACCGTCCTTTTTTAAAATAATTTTGAAAACCATTATTGGAGGGACGAAACCTCCCGGCCGGCGCCGTACACCACGTCATCACCGACGTCTTCCCAAACCAATCACAACATCAAGCAATCACATTAAAGCCATAAAAAAAAACCGTAAAAAAGAATGAAATTAACATGCATGTACCGATCACCACGGTATTTCACCACCACCATTAAAAACAATTTAAATGAAAATTGCATAACGGAACCCTAATTACGTAATTATTTCTAAATTGAACTCTAATTACTTGATTAATCCTAAATTGAACCCTAATTTTATAATTATTCTCTAAATTGAACCCCAATTACGTAATTAATCCTAAATTGAACCCTAATTACGTAATTATTTCTAAATTGAACCCTAATTGGGTAATTAATCCTATATTGAAACCCTAATTACTTGATTAATCCTAAATTGAACCCTAATTTTGTAATTATTCCTAAATTGAACCCCAATTATGTAATTAATCTTAAATTGAACCCTAATTATTTAATTATTTCTAAATTGAACCCTAATTGGGTAATTAATCCTAAATTGAACCCTAATTTTGTAATTATTCCTAAATTTACAAATTACACCCTAAATTAATACATAATTATAAATTATACTCTAAAAGAAACTCTATTACAAACTAAACCTAAATTAAACCCCAATTACAAATGATACCCTAAATTTAGACATAATTATAAATTATACCTTAAATAAAACCCTAATTGCAAATTAAACCTAAATTAAACTATAATTACAATTTTACCCTAAATTTTAAATTATACCCTCAATATTACATAATTACAAACCCTAACCCATAAACCCTAATTTCAAGCCCAAACCCATAAACCCTAATTTCACATTAACATCTCAAAACCTAATTCATAAAACCAACAAATAAACTTAACAAAACAGAATACAAAAACAAAAAATAAAAACTTACCTTCTGAAACTGGCGGAGAGGCGGCGGCGAACGGCGGCGGTGGTACTCCTTCCTCGGTTGCTGCGGCGGAGAGTGGCGACGCGAATAGGCTCGGTCGGTCGGCAGCGGAGAACGACGAAGGGCAGACGTTGGCTGCGGCGGATCGACGGACGGCTGGGCGGCGGCTTTCCTTCTCTTTCTTTTCTCTCTGTTTGTGAGCAGCGGGTCTGTTGCCCGCCTGTTATTTTAATGAAACAAACCGAGGATCACGGGACCTCGAAAACCGAGGGCAATAATGACCCTCGGTTTTTATTAAAGTCAATTTTTTTTAATTTTTTTAAAAAACCGAGGGGCATATTCCCTCGGAAAAAACCGAGGGGAGGCCATGACCCTCGGAAATTTTCCGAGGGGAAGGGACCCTCGGTTTCTTTAAAAAATAGAAAAAAATAGGAAAAAAATAGAAAACGAGCACGAAACGACCGGAAACCGACCCCCGTGGATCCACGATGCCGAGACGCACCCCTCCCCGCCCCGTTCATGAATTTTTGGGGTTTTCTCCTATTTTTTACTATTTTTTTATTTTCTCTAGGGTATTTTTTCAATTTTTTATTTAGTAAAAAATCGGAAAAAAATACGAAACGAGCACGAAACGACCGTCGACCGACCCCGTGGTCCGCGAGGCCGAGACGCACCCCTACCCGCCCCGTTCGGTCCCTCTGGAGACTAAGGAGTTCTGGTGGGAGATATTTCAGGTAATTTGTTAATTTGTAATGTAACTACACAATCATATGTATCAATTGAAATGTAATTATTGTTTTCTTTTGTAGGGGGTTATTAGGACTCGGAGGAGTATAATGTTCATGAGATACGAAACGTATTTTTTCCGATGATCGGGGACAAGTACGGGAAGGTTTTGAACGAGTATAAGCAGTATGCAAATTCTCATCCTGGTAAGCTGCATCGAAGCGTTAACGAGGAGCTCTTGAGGTAATTGATTCTTTTATATATTTTCTTATTAAATTAGGATTTCTTTTACTTATAATAGATAATTTATAACACATTATATATCATGCGTCTCAACTAGGGCTTGGACGGTTGAGTGGGATAAGCCCGAGAATAAGGCCAGATCCGAGCAGTGCAGCCGGAACAGGAAGAGCGAGCGTGCTGGGCTGGGTACCGGGATGTCGAAGAACAGGGGGGGAGTTAGATCTAATATCGATTATACTCTGGATATCGTAAGTAATTTTAGAATATAATAATATATTATTTATTTGTTTAATTTTAATGTTAATTATTTGAAAATTCTATTTCGGTACAGGAGCGGGAGAAGGGTCAAAAGGCCAAGGCGCACCAGGTTTTTGTACGTACGCACATGAAGGACGACGGCTCGTGTATCGATGCGAGATCCAGTACTGTTAATGTGAGTCTCTTTGTTATTCTTAACTTATTTTTTGCTTTTAATGTAAAATTTACTAACAAGTTGTATTTCAAGAGGAGTACGAGCGAAACCTGGAGAGGGCACGCACATCTTCCCAGGATGCGAGTTCCGAGGTTGACTCTGATCGCGTTTTCTTCGACGTTGTCGGGTCGCAGAAGGGAAAGATCTACGGCACCGGCTCGTTCGGGAAGACATTCGCTGTTGCAAAGGGTTTCCTCAGAGGCAGCTCTTCTTCCACCTCCTCCCAGACTGATCGGACGCAGGTCAGAGAGCTCGAGGCACAACTCCAGGCACAGAGAGAGGAGTTGGAGGCCACCAGACGAGCTCAGGAGGCRCAGAGGGCGGAGCTCGAGCAGATCCARCAGCGATATGTCGATTCTGAGCGACAACGTGAGGAGGAGCGTGAGGTGCAGCGCCGGCAGCAGGAGGCATTTGAGGAGCAGCGCCGGCAGCAGGAGGCATTTAAGGAGCAGCGCCGGCAGCAGGAGGCATTTCAGGCGCAGGTTAACGCCCAGATGGCCGCGCTGTATGCTCGTTTGCAGCAGTCCCACCCCCCACCCCCATCCTAGGATATATTGATTTATATAAACTTTGTTACTGTGTCGAACGAATGTAATAACTCTAAATTTTCAGATATTTTTATAATAATTGCTTTATTAATTTGTATGTTCATTAATGATATTTTTCATTTTTTGGGGATTTTTAAATAAACAGGAATTAAATTTAAAATTTAAAAAAAAATTGAAAAACCGAGGGCCGTTGACCCTCGGTTTTCCGAGGGCCCTGGACCCTCGGTTTTCCGAGGGCAGAGGACCCTCGGTTTTGCCCTCGGTTTTTCCGAGGGTCATCGACTGGATTTAACCGAGGGGACTAACCCTCGGTTTTCCCCTCGGAAAATATTTTCGAGGGAATTTATCCTCGAAAAATTTTATCGAGGACAGTTTTTTCGAGGGGACATTGCCCTCGGTTTCTCCAAAAACCGAGGGAATTTTCCTAAAAATCGGGGGAAAAATCCCTAAGAAAATTGTGTTTTTTTTTGTAGTGTATAGAAATGTCAATAAGGGTGGATTCATCCCACCCCTTAAGGATTAGGTCTAAAATGTTTTGAAATTATATGAGCTTGAAAACTCTAGATTTAGCTCTAATCATACAGGGCCAAGGTCAAGCGTCGAGCAATAGTATATTTCAGAATTTTATTATTTTTAATCAAAACACCACCAACAAAAATAATGATGATGATGATGATGATCATTGACATCTAAAATCACAACAATAATAAATGATGATGATGATCATTGACATCTAAAATCACAAGCCACTCAAATCAATAATAAAACCAATATAATACAATCTAATAAAAATTAAGTAACAATAAATGATGTTCCTTCTAAACAATTTTATTTGAGTTAATAAAAAAAATACCAATAATCCAATATTTTAACAATGGTTTTATAAATATTCTCGACCAACTCACCATCATTTGTGAATAGTGTTCATATTTATTTATATTAAATGACTATTGTTGGTGTATGCCCAAATGAACAATTTTGGAAGGACAACTCACTTCTCTGCTGGGCCCACAAAAGAAGTTCCGCCCAAACCCACCTTGATAGTCAGACGGGTCGGGTTACCGGTACCCGTTTTGTTTCTCCTAGGATCCCTTGACTTCAACCACTTGATCTTGGACCCTTGGATCTTGGCCGTCTATTCTTGGGGTGGTTGACCGGCCCCTTTTTTGTTGGAACCTAGATAGTCAGACGGGTCGGGTTACCGGTACCCGTTTTGTTTCTCCTAGGGTCCCTTGACTTCAACCACTTGATCTTGGACCCTTGGATCTTGGCCGTCTATTTTTGGGGTGGTTGACCAGCCCCTTTTTTGTTGGTAATTTTTGAGATAACTCTACTCTGGAAAAGCCGGCTTGCATCTCTGGAAAGGGTGGCCCCGATTTTTTGAATTTTCCACTTCTTCTTGTTTGTCTCTGTGACTCCTGTCGCTCGACTTTCTGACCTTATGAAGAGAGATAAATTAAATGCATATCTTGGCCAACAAAAGGAAAATAAAGAATGGACAATAAAACAGAGTGTGGTGTGTGTACAGTGAACAAAGGAGAAAAAAAAAGGTAAAAAAAACTAATAACATATTATTTATATTTATTAAACTACAAAATTTGTTTTCTTTGAATATAAGAAGCAGAAATTATAAAATAATAACTCGCTTAAATATATGGTATTTTTAAAATTTTAAATGTTAAATTATAAATTGGTACCTTGACTATGGAGAATTGTAAGATGATACTTGGACTTATGTATATTTATTATTCTACTATGGAAACTTTACAAAGAAATATATGTGGCACTAAACGCCGGCCAGGCGGCTCAGCCACCGGCGACATTGATGGTAGTTGATAGTTTGACGTACAATCATTTAGTCGATGATAATTTTATAAATATATATGGATGTCGTCTAACAATGACCAAGAAGTATAACCACCTACTTGGTGATGGTCATAGGAATTATGAAATCGAAGTGTCGTCGATATTTGGACCGAATCTCAAATGCCAATGGATAATTTGACCATTTAATAATTTCTGATCATAGATCAGTATAATGTAGACGACCCTTCTTCTGGAGAAATGATTAACTATTTGTAATTTAATTTCCTGCATTATTTACTGTAATAATATCCAAGTGGTGGGTTATACCACTATTTGTTGATTTTACTTTCTGTTATTTAAATATCGTAACACCTTCCATTTGATGAGTTCAATTATCACAAGATGGATGGTTTTACATATTTCTATATTTTATATACCAAGTGATGGGTGATACTGTCCACTAAGCAGATCCTACTTCCGAAGAAGTAATTATTGATTACGCAATTTAATTTCTGCTATACACTTTAAATATTGCAATATCGCCAATGTGGTGGGTTATACCAAACGATTGGCTAAATCCTACTCTAAAGAAATAATTGAACAAACATATGAATCCTGCTCCCGAAGTAGCAGTCAATAGAAATAAAATCCGTTCTCCACGTTTATTGGATATTAATGAAGAAAACTGAGCAAGGGGTACTAGTAGGTACCGATAAATAATTTATAAAACTGATTGCTCAATAAATTTCATGTTGATAAAAATATATATATACCATTTGAAAGAATTATACGTGATCACATTGATATGATAATAAAGTACTATCGAAGAAGCATATATCACTGACATTATAGGCATGAAGCACTAAATCCTTATATTTGCATAAAGGCGAAATGATGTTATTAATACTTCGAATGAAGTACAAAATAGTCAAAGTGAAGATATTGAAATTAGCTTAAAAATAATAAATACTCGACATTAAAATACAGAATCATATATTAAACTCATGAAAGTGGTGGGGTGCGTCTCGAGAGTAGTTAACTCCTTAACTCTATCACCCCTTACTAATCATGAGAGTTTACAATGAGAGACTGAAAAGATCTGAGCTTCTTTTTCGCTTAACACAGATAATCTATGACTGACAAGTTTTAACTTCCACAAAATCTTGAACTAGAATATATGCTTGAAGTTTTGTAAGTAACTCAAAAATTGTGTTGGCAGATATAAGTATTTCCCTTATTGAATGAGAGATAAACTTATGATCTACACATTGATCTAGAAAATCGAGTAAACCATTAAAGAAATTATCAATATTTAACAAGCATATAGGTTTAGTATGGAAGTTACACTCTGCCCATGACGTAATATTAAATATTTTATTCAAAGTGTCATAACCACCTAGAAGGACGATGAAAGCATCACTGTTGTTCACCATGCACATCATACAATCATGAAAAGATTGTGTTAGAAGCTTCAATCCAGCTAGACCCATGATAGTGTTGGTTTTAACTCTATGAAAAGGTATGATACTCACATCTATTCCCCAGTAATGTGCAAATGATGTAAGACTGTTGTAAAGTCTATAGTTGGTTCCTCCATATAGAATATCGATCTTTTCTTCCCTAAATCTCTCACAAGTTGAATTGCCATATCTATATATGGAATATGACCTATCAGTTCAGATCCACCAATAATACATATGGTTTTGAGTGGATGAGAAAAAGATTTACTTCTTTGCGAGGATTTTGAAACTTTCATCTATCTTTTTCTATACTAAAGTTTTCTAATATTTGTGAAAGATACATTTTTATGATCTATGACCCTGTATTTAAAGAGAAGTTTTTACAAGTTCATAAATGATTTCACTATTTACTTTTGAATGGTGAAAGATATTCACGAGCTAACAAATGATATCACCGTTTTCTTTTTGACTGTCGCAAAAGAAAAACGACAGATAAGATATTACATATTTAAAGAAATAATGCTTATTTGTCAATTACTAAAATCTTTTTATCTTTACAAAATAATAAAATATATTAATTTGTATAATTTTTACCTTATACCATTTTTTGGTAAACTAGATATACAAGCATGATCTTTTGAAATAAATTTTTCGAAACTATATCATTCTCGGTCATCTTTAAATTGAACCCACAAAACTATGAGCGCACGATGCACGTATCCATTAGGATGTGTCTCAAGAATCTGTTGGATGTTATGATTCAAAGACTCCTTACTCAAACCATCCTTGATGAATACTATTTTATCTTCTCGATTTTTGGAGACGAATCCCATAGATTTGCATCGTCTATCACAATTCCATCGAGCACATTTGTAGCATCCACCTAATCTTTTGGCTCTACGTTTCTTTGCAAAATTACTTCTACCCATACCTACATATACTTGAATGAGTCTTGGAATTTACCAGATTGTCGAACTTGTACTTCGATTAAAAATCGAATATCTTATGGGATGTCATAACTCATTAACACTCTCAATATTTTGAGTCGAGATTTTTAAATTCTTTTTAAGATATTTATTGGAAGAAATGAGTGGTATTTATGAAGATTTAAGAGCATTGAATCCATTAAGAACTTTGTACCTTTATTAATGAGAATCTTGTGATTATCTCAATAATTTAAATAGTACTATGAAGCGTACGATATGCACTACCATATTTGAACATTGTATTTGAACATCGGTTTAATTAAAATATCATTGAAAGATTATGTGATATGTCGGTAAATAATCTTCGTGTTAAAATAAATACCCCAATCTGGATACAACTAGTTTTTGTAATAGATATAAGAATCTTCCAGGTATAAATGTTCGATAATATCAATTTACATAACCGAATCATATCGGTTTTATTAATGATAGAATTGTTGAAATTGATATTTCAATTGAAGAAAAGAAAGAGTTCTTCAATAATTATTCTCGATTAAAGAAACTTTATTACTAGCAAAAGTTGGGAATGAATCTCTAATAGATTTGGAATGAATGCACTAGATAGTCACATGAGTACATGACTCGTAACTGGAAGTTTACGAAGTATAAGCACGTTTTCGAAATCAAATAATAAAACTAGTAATATATCCCAATAACTTGAATAGATCATGGAGTGATCGGATATGCACATACAAGTGGAATATCAATAGATAAACTATTAAAAGTCCTCCAGTTCACTGTCACTATCGAGAATAGAGTGCAAAATAATATGAACTCATTTATTGAAATTAATTGCTTATAATATATATAATTAATGTCATGGTAGCTGTATGAGTTTGGTTTCATATTTTTCTCAGCACGAGGGGAAGTATTGTTAGTTGAAAATAATTATGAAGTACATAATGTTATATCCTCACAATCCTTAGATATAAGAAGATGTTTCGATAATCAAACAACGTCGTCAGCGTTGATATTATTCAAAAAATATTTCCCCAAACATAAATATCAAAATGAATATTATAAGAGGCATATACTCTCAAAGAGTATATAAAAATAACTATAAATTCTTGGAGAGAATTGATAATGAGATATATCGATAAATTATGTTGTTATGGGGAATGATATGAAATAAAAAAGTGTCAACACACAATAAAAGAATAGCGCTACAAATGATTATTGATAATAATGATATTAAAATCTATCGAGAAATATCGATGTTGGTATGTATGCCCTTATAATGAAAGTAGTAATGTGTGGGCTTGATGAAGAGTGAGACTAGAACTTCTAAAGAGGTTTCGATTATATTACTAGTACATGTAATAACTTAAAACAATGGTATTATTGTGAAATCAATTCATATGTTGCACTCTTTTCCTTAGTTGTGGTTTTTATCCCAAAGGGTTATTCACAACTGATATAAAAGCTACATAAGATATTTTTACATGTATTTTGATGAAATAAATATATGAGTTTGAATGTATGTAAACACTGAACATGATACACTACTATCTTACGTGATGAATACGAGATATCTGAAAACGTGAGAAACTAAAGAAAAAATATTTATATATGATATACTCGTACAAATCTCGCAAGGATTTTGAGATGCCAGAAGCATACTTATAAAATACGTGTTACATTCTTTTTCCATTGATCGAGGTTTTGTCTCACTGAGTTTTCCTAGCAAGATTTTTAACAAGGTAACTTAAAGGCGTATATTAACATGGATAATGTACTCTTTTTCCTTCATTAGGATTTTTCCCACTAGATTTTTCCCACTGGGTTTTTCATTAGGAAAAAGTTTTAATGAGACATATTCATGATATGATGAGGACTAAAGAAAAAACTAGTAGAGTTCCTCAATAAGATAAAGTAGTTGTACTCTTTTTCCTTCGAACAAGTTTTTCCCACAGGGTTTTCTTGACAAGGTTTTAATGAGGTAACACATGAATACTCCTACAAGAATGACCAATATGAGGGGGAGTGACTTTATGCTTACACATTGCTCATGTTTTGTTCCATGAGTTTTCCTAGCAACGTCATGGTATAACAGTATATTATCGACACAAGATCTACTACAAACAGTTTTGAAGTTTTTTGTCCGTTGGGTTTTTCTTCAACTGGCTCATATAACATTTATGTAAATAGTCATTTAAGGGGGAGTATTATCAATATTCTCAACGTACTCAGTATTTCTCTGAATAGTGTGATATTTATTATGTTTATGTTGAATAACTATTTTACCCCTCATGAGATTATTTAATTACAATTTTACCTTAGAAATTTCCCTATAAATAGGGGTTCAGTTATAACGAAATTCATACTTGAGAATTCATTCTCTATATACTTTCTTTATTTTCTATCTAGTTTATAAAAATGTATTATATTCTTTCATCTTAATTTTAATATTCGATTCTTTCCTCGGTGACATAAGTGCACTCACGTAACAATACTAATGTTTTCTTCTTCATCTGAAGTACACAAACAACATAAAAAGAAAATAGACCAGATAAATTGATGAATTTAATGGGGCCCTTGAAGCGCTTTTGGGTGTAAAAGTGGGCATCACGCAGTTGAGTTTAGAGCATCTCCAATGCTAATCTTTTGACAGTAAATATTTTTTAACACATGTCAATTAATTAATATAATGTCTATCCACGTCAGATGAATGTTAAAAGAATAATTTTGGTGACAAAAGTTATCTCCAATGCATAAAGTCTACGACAATAATTTTGTGTATGTGGGCATTTATTTTTTAATAATAAAATAAAAATATATAAATAATGCAGATAAGTTCGGCCAACTAGATAAATTTAGAGTTCAAACCGATGGAGTAAAACATCAGGTCCTAGTTTTTTGCTACTTCATTCTGTTTAACATTCTTTTAGAAATCAGAAAGTGCGATTGAAAGTGTTGAAATTATTTTTTTCCATGTCAGCACAACATTGCCTAAGACACTACGCATTGGAGAATAAATTATATGTACTTCTTTTAACTTGCTGACATGTCTGATTTTTTATTAAAATAACAGAACGCATTGGAGATGCTCTCGTGTGTTTTTCAGTTTGATGGAACTACTAGTGGAACCCACCTCAATCACATTGTGCCCTACCAAATTAGGGCATGTTGTAGTTTTACTTGGGTAAATCAAGCAATGCATATTAATATTATGTTAAAGATTTTGAGATGATACTATGATTAAATAATTCGTGGTGAGTTTCAATTGATATATAAGACCTAGGCTCGGGCCAAAAAAAGCCCCGATGTTACAAGGGCCTACAAAATTAAAGCGCAATCCTGAATTTTCAATGTGGGAAATCGACCCTCAGGGCCTAGTATAGTCAGATATCTATTAACTGCTGAAAGGTGAGAAGTCTTTTTAACCCTAAATTTTTTGGATTACTCGTGTATTTGCAACTTGTTGTTATAGTTAAAATAAATCAGTATTTTATAAACAATCAAAATTCTTAAAAACTAAAAAAATGCTCCGAGGTGTAATTTTACCATAAATTTAAGGGGCTAAATTGTAATACTATTTTTATAAAATGGCATGTTTTTTTTCCTCTTCTTTTTCTTTTGTTCACGGAGGTGGAAAATGTAAAATATAACTAAAATCTTTAAAAGAGTTTGACAAATCGCCTTATCTCAAGTAATGAGACTGTCCACTACTATATAGATACAGGTCATACGTTCGAGTTACATTGAGGGCATGCTCTTGATGAGTGTAATAAGAGTGTTAACTACTCACGACTTAAGATCTGCGTTCGAGTTATCTTAAAGACATGTTGAGGAGAAAATTCAATTTGTTTTAAAATTACGTATGATGTAATAAAAAGGAAAAAACTTAAAGAAGTTTATAAATCTCAAAGCCTTTGTATTATGCATTTCGTGCCAAATATCCCAAACTAACACCACCATCCCCACTTGATGACCCCATTAGGTCGGGAGTTACCATGCCAGCACATATTCTTTTGGGCTGAACCACATGGCCTGCTCTGCTGGTGGTCATCCACTTGACGTAGGGTTGGTGATTTTTCATTTCCTCTACAATATCAAAACTATAATAAATGCAATAATATTGCTCCATTGTTATTAACAAATGGCCATAATAATTTTATTCCACATCAAACCAAGATATGTAAAGGGAAAAAAAAAAAAGGTTTGCCCACGAACTAAACTAAACTACTGGGACTAGTATTGATTACTGGGCAACGAGAAAAGGATCTACACTAACATGAAGAATATATATTATAAGCAAAATGCTAATGGAAAACCCAAATGTTGAGGCAATTAGAGCTCCCAAAACTTTGCTGCAGAAAAAAGAGAATTGATCACATGTCGAGCATCTTGCACCTATATTTACCACATTTATCTGGGCATATGTTTGCCACCCTGCTCCGATGCTTGCACCAACTAGGATATTCACAATCTACCACATATTTCAAACAACAACAAAATTAACAACAATAATAATACAAACTCATGCAAATTTATATATTTATTAATTTTTTTTTTGTGTTTGCAACTCCTTACTAAATTACATAAAAAAGTTACCACGTCGAGGACAACGACTGTTTTCCATAGCTGACTGCCCTCGGGAATATGTAGGATTAAGAGGTTATAGATGAATCCTATGCAATCAATAACAACACAAGCCCTGTGAAATATATACCAAAATAATACCAATAAATCATCCTTCAAAAAAAGGAAAAAGAAAAGCACCGAAACATAAATAACAATAATAAACAAACTTCATTAAATATATCGATCGTCATGTAATTAATAATATCAGAAATAATCATTAGCAACAACTTCAATCAATTGACAAAAAATAATTCCCAACTTATTTTTTTTTTCTGGGTAAATAAAACTAAAAAAGAAATTATTTTTTCATCGTTACCTCTAGCAATTATCATAATAAAACGCACTATAAATACGAATACAATTATAAAGAACTAAACAATTATGATAGTAAATAATAATGGTAGATAGAGAATATGTGATAAGCAAATAAATAGCAACTCTTTACACGAGAGCATTCCAATCTTGGTATCTGGCGATGAATTTCCTGTGGGATTGTGTATGATGTACAGTTTGAACGCTGCAAAGCAAGACAAAGAACGCGACAAAAAAAGAGGCGCAGGCTAATAATCTCAATACGATGGTTTTTACGGACTTGCCTGCCATGGATATTATTATTATTATTGCCAAAGCTCATCAAGAGACATATATTGACTGCATTTATTAAATGGAAATGCTATTTTGTTTGGTAAGAAATATACTAATGAAGGAAATTGACAATAATTAATATATAAATTATACAAATCAGATTTCTTGTGCAAGAAATGGAGGTGTATCATTGACTAATATAACTTAATAGTAATTGTTTACTTTGATACGATATTCTTCTCCATTTATTTAAAAAAGAAAATTAAAAACTCAATCCATGTCTGTAATTGGCGTGAAATTGTTCTCTTCATAAAAATCAAGCAACGCTACAATTTCATTTCTACAAATACAAATAACACTATGAAATAGTACATTCATAAATTTTCCACAAGAATGAAAATAATAATAATAATAATAATAATAATAATAATAAATGCACGAGTTGCTCTTTATTCAAGATGATCATGAGGCCGGACCGACATGAAGAACGCGGCGTATTGCCTGAGCAGCCGGTCGCTATCACCATTAGTCGACCGACGAATCAGCACGCTTCTCGTCCTCACGTTATACCGACGCCAAGCCAGCTGGATGTTCACGGCCGCCCACGTCCTCCAGTTGGACGAATAGTATCGCGCGGTCCGTGTGAGCCTCTCGTTCGCGAATTTGTACCGAAAGTGATCCACTACGTACTTCAGATCCTTGGCCTCGAGGGCAAACGCCTCCGTCGGCTCGACACAAGAAAACGTGGCCGACGAGGCCGGGAGTCTGTCCATGAATGGGCGGCGAAGGCACCAAGTGAAAAGCTCGTCCCCGAAAAACCCACCGGGCTCGAGCAGGCTCGTGGCTACAATTCCGCGGCTGAGCTTTTGGCTACTCTTCACGCGGCCGTGCATGATGAACACGATTCGTGGGACCGGGTCGCCTTCTCGTATTATCTGGTTTTTTTTTTTTAACAAGAGATAACATTAGGCAACATTGGAAAAACAATTTTTTTGGTCATGTAACTTGGATCACTTGGAGATTTAATTCTTTAATTAGTCGTATTTATTTCGGTCCAATATCTATTTAAAATTCGGTTTTGTCCGATTTTTACACAAAATTCCCTAATTTCAAAAAGACTTTGGACCAAAATTATAAAAAAAAAAGTGACTGCTAGAACACTGGGGTGATGTATGGAATCATATTCATTCAATTTTTTCTAATTTCCAACTATTTGGGAAAATGAAATTATGATTGTTTAGTGAGTTATTAATGGAAATTGAACCATTTTCCAATTTTTTTAATGGAAATTGAAAATTCAGGGCAACTTACAAAATAATGTTTCATTATCATCGTAATCTATATGAAAATATATTACACTCACTCAAATCTATGTCAAAAATAGAAATTTACACAAATCTTTTCATTTTAACTCATAAATTTCAGACGACTTAGCAAACATATTTCATTTTTCACACGAAAACCAATCATTTCTCAATATTACTTTTGCACTAGAATTTGAAAAATGGAATCTAAAAAATTACATACATCACCTAAATCTTCAAGTAGCCCAAGTATATGATTTAAAAAAAAAAGAAGCCAACATGTACACACATAGTACCTTCTCGTCTTTGGAGAGAATGAGAGGCTTAAGGCGATCACATATGTTGTCCAATATCAGGTTATCCAAGCTTTGGAATAGAGGTACCTAGAAATATATATAAATCCAATTTAGTGAAAATATCATCATGAAAATAGTAGTATGTCACCAAAAGCTAGCTAGCTATACCTTTTTCATTAGATCAAGGCAAAGAAAGCGTTTAATGTCCCGCCTAAGTCCTTCAGGCAAGTCCCGAATCAGTTCCATCTCGTCGTCGCAACCCACCGTTGCCCATCGTTGGCGTTCGTAACGCCGAACTCTATGCCTCAGCTGTGATGGCAATTGTCTCCGTTTCATCCACCACTCCATGTCCCGGCATCTCAGTTGCATTTTCCTCTTCTTCGCCATGACCGCGTGCAAAAATACCTATCGTGAAATAGAACTATTTAGTCGTAAATGTCGGCTCGACGTACGGTCTTTTTGTTCTAGTTTAAAAGCACTCTATACTAACCTGAATGTTACCGATTAACAGAGTGAATAATAGTAGACCACTTAGCACGGTGGATATGCTGAACATTACTTCCAACCAGTTACTCGTTGGTTCCAAGTCATTACCAAAAGTGCTGATTTAAACAAATACCAAACAATTTGCAATTAAAATTGTTAAGAGGGCCCAATAATGCATTTCTTATATACACACACAAAAGAACTATAACGAAGTGTTTGCAAAGAAAAAAAAAAGAAAAGAATCAGATTTCAGAAGCAGCAGAAACGAAAAGTAGTCGAAAATCAAAAGTTTTAGTGATGTTTGAAAAAGAACTTAAAAAAAAAAAAGGCTTTATTTGTGTGTGAAAATCAAATCAAAGAAAAACTGAACCGTAGAATAATTTTGATTAAATTATGCAGAATCAGAAGTAGAATTTTGCAATTGAAAACGCTAGGAACCACTCCCTCTGTCCCTAAAAGATAGGCTTACGGTCATGTCTTTTCCATCTAGGTCCCTATGGTTAATCAACTGTTTATACATTGTTTACTGGATTTCATAAAAAGTTACTCCAGATAAATGGAGTAGTGTGATATTAATATAATTAAACAAGGGTATAATGGAAATGAAAAGTATCTACATACTAAATGAAGTAACAAGCCTAACTTTCTTGGACACCCAAAATAGCAACGTGGCCTATCTTATCATATGGGGACGGAAGGAACACTTTTTTTAGCCAAAAGTTGATGATCAAAGTCCCTACTACTAATCTCATCAAAACACGTTTCGATAGTAATTACCTGAGAGTCATCAAACCCCAAAAAATCGGATAAAGAATCTTCACGGCAACAGAGTTGCTCGACACGACGGGTAGAGCCCACTTGTATATTCCATAACCAAACGGTCCGTTGACGTCCAAACACATTGGCTCTCTATGCACGACCGTCGAGTTACCACCACCGCACGGATTGGCCAAAGTGTCTGACGGCAACAAAAACTGGTAACAAACCTCCTCCGAGCACGACAAGGACAGGTTACAACTACCGTTCAACTCGCACTGCTGCTTCAGACACGACGCCACGCGCTGTATGGCCAGAACATACCAACAGCCACCAGCAACCTGTCATCATGGAATGAAAATTACAAAAACACCCCCCGGGGTTTGACCGAGTACAAAAAACTCAAAAAACTCCAATCATCTGACTTTCACAATTAAAAAGTTTTATCATGAATTCCCATTTTCTTAACAAATACCCATTAATGAAGTTTTGAGGGCTCGGGCACACTTACATGGGAAGCAATGAAGTAAGCGATGAGATTAAGGCCAAAACCCCACCAAATGGTGCCGAATATATAACCGGTCACCTTTTGCATTCTTCGCATTAGGTAGATGCTGTGATAGACCTTAGGTAGGAATTGGAACATGAAGATTATTAGGAGAATGGTCATTATGAGCTTTATTTTCTCCTCCCTGATCAATTTTGGCAGTACTAACCAAAACACAGCCTGCACAATAAGGAAATTGTATTTTGAAGAACACTCCATCACTTAAGGTTGGGATTAATTAATTTTCGCTGTAAATTGTAAAAAATTAAAAAAAAAAATCTAACCTGGGGAACGGGAAGAATGACGAAAGCATCAAACCAGAATCCCTTAACCGACCCCAGATAATGCGCCGCGATCGCGCGTGCGTCCCACACGAGCTTTCCGCACCCGACCACCAGCGACTCCCTCGACACGTACGCCAGCCGGAACTGCAGCCACAGGTGGCACAGGTGCACCGCGTCCAAGCACGTGCGGACCACCGTCACCACCGCCGCCAGCCCGCCGTCCATGTACAGGCACGGCGACCCCCCGCGCCCGATCGACAGCGCGTAGAAGAACAGGGGGTCCACCGCCAGCGCCATCGCACGCGCCAGCAGTATCGCGCGGTTCCACCGCTGCACGCGCTTCGTCCGCGGGTCGAGGATCCACGGGCGCCGGGCGCCGCCGGAACTGATTTTTAGGCGGGCGAGCCGGTTTTTTATGGGGAGAAGGGATGAGCCGGCCGACGCCTCCCACTCCGGCTGGTTAGCCGTGTCGTCGCAGCTGGTGGAGTGGAAAATCGGGACGCCGACCTGAGTGCATACGTGACATTCGCCGGAGAACGAGAGATGGTTGTCCTCGCCATCGGCGCCGTTGTCTGGCCGGACGGAATGTTGCCGGGATATTCCAAACCACCTGTGGTGCAGATACGACGTCGTCACAATGAATCATATAGTTTTGTGCTCAATTGCATAGTACCAAAACTATATAGTTTGTACCCTCAAAAATACCAACCCAATAGTTTCTTAAAAGTTATGAGAATATAGGTGTTTTTAAATTCTGCAGGAAAACAAAATTAGTAATGATATATAATTAGTAAAGAATTTTAAGATTTTAGTAATTATATATAGAGGATTTTATGATAATTCAAAAAAAATATGATGCCGCCAGTCCCTAGCTCTGTAAGAAACAGTATGAATTAAGATTATACAAAATGAGCATAATTTTGAATTATAAAATTATAATGAGTAAAACATTGCAAAATCCATTGTATTTTATTTCATTGTTTATGCGAAAAGAAAAGAATATTGAAAGCAATAAATAAAAAACCTTGAGATTGAGAAGTGGAGGTCTGGATTCTGAGGAGGCATCTTCGAGGGAGGGAAACCATTTAACACTTGAAAACATGAAAGAAGTGAATACGAAAAATGAAGAATATTGAACAAGTATAAATTTAATGGTTTTTATTTATGAGTGGATGTCCATTGTTGCTGCTATTACATTTGGTGATGATAATAATTGAAGTGAAGATTGTGGGGATGATACGCAGGTGGGACAGGAAAGAGAGAAGTGGCAGGAAATGTTTGTCTGTGTTGTCGGATTATAATTGTGAAGTAAAGATGAATTTGTGGATTATCCAGCTTTACCTGGCCATCTTTCCTTAGATACTTTTCATGCTGCTAATTTTCTATTTATTTTTGCCTGACCTTTGTGTTAATCACTCGGATATTGTCTATTGTATATTTTGAATTTTTACATTTAAATTATTAGATCGAGTTTGTTGCATATTATTTGTATGATGCGTTTTATGTGATTGATCTAGTTTGCATGTTTTGTGTTAATTTGAGTGATTCTTTGTCAAAATTGACGTAGCTAAGCAGAATTGAATTGGTATGTATACTATGAATTATGATGCATTATTTTAAGGAGGATTGATCCAATGAATAAATGTATCATTCATTATTCATAAGTATTGATATGACATTAAATATTCGACTGCATTTTTCAGAAGGAGCATTTTTTCTAAGATGTGGGTGAGCTGATTTTAAGAGTAGCCATGGAGTATGAGGATGAGTTCTCATATAGGATCACGATCTCTTATAATTTTGTTAGCTCGGCGTTATCTGGTAGCTTGGTAATGGGGCTAATATGGATGGTATTGTGGGGTCCCGACGGACTGTATTGAAAGAATCACAGGCTCAAGCCTATTCTGATAATTAAGTAAGAGATTTATTATTTATGGGAACTTAACATACACGAAAAATCCTAAATCTAAGTCGGTCATGGTATTTATGTAATTATGGTGGGAGAAAGTAACCCTAATCTGGGGAGCACTTCTCTTGTCTATATAAAAGGGGTGCACACCTTTCTTTATTTTAGTTTTTTATCATGATTTGAGCACTCGAAATATCTCTCGCACTCGCTAACTTAAGCATCGGGGGACCTTCATCGGGCCGTCCACCGCCTTGACTGAAGGTGTTGTTTTGCAGGATCAATAGGTCACCGGAAAACTTTTTGGAAATCAATCAGGTCGCTACAACGTTATTCAAAGCAATTCATGTCGCTGATCTACGATTTGAGGTTGAGTACCCCCTATTCTTGGTAACCAATCTCTTTGGTTTTATCAAGTATATATACTTACAGACTATCTAAATACAATGAATGTAGACAAGTCAAATATAATGAATGTAGACTAAATACATTGTCGTATCTAAATACAATGAATGTGGACACACTATACAATGAATGTAGACAACTATATTTCCATAATATGCCCCCTCAAGGTGGAGGGTCAATAGAGACTCTAATCTTTAAGCTCAATTGTCGTAATCTATGGCGAGAAAGGGGCTTAGTGAGAGCATCCGCGAGCTGATCAGCGGAGGAGACAAAAGAAACACGAAAAGCACCCACTTGTACAAGTTGGCGCCCAAAGGGATAATCGATGGCGATGTGCTTCATACGCGAGTGGCAAATCGGATTAGCACAAAGATAGGTGGCACCAATGTTGTCACTGTAAATAACATGAGGACATGGAAGCATGATTCCAAGTTCAGTTAGGAGAGAGCGGACCCACTTTATCTCGGAAGCATCTGAAGCAACAACTATATATTCAGCCTCTGTCGAAGAACGAGCAACAATGCGTTGTTTCTTAGAGCTCCATGAAACAGGATTCGGACCGAGAAAGAGAACATAAGCACCAGTAGAAGTCCGATCATCAGGGTTCCCAGACCAATCAGCACCAGTGAAGTAATGTAGGGAGAGAGGGGCGAGAACGAATAAAAAACCCCAAGTGACGGGTGTCGTTGAGATAGCGCAGGAGCCGCTTAACAGCTGTCCAATGAAGCTCGATTGATGCATGCAAGAATTGAGAAAGCTTGTTGACTGCGAAAGCAATATCAGACTGAGTAAGAAGAAGATACTGAAGACCACCAAGGACCTGACGGTAGATTAAAGCATCGACCTTGGGAGTCCCAGCAGAGCGTGAGAGGGATAGTGGTGGCAAATCGCGTTTGCACAGGTTTACAATCAAGTATCTTGTGGTGGTTAAGAAGATCAACAACATATTTACGCTAAGAAAGAAAACAACCATAATCGGTGGAACGGACCTCAACACCCGAAAAATAAGTTAAGGGGCCCAAATCCTTAACGGAGAAGCGAATGCCCAAAGCTTGAACAATATGAGATATAAAAGTAGAATCACTGTCGGTAAGGACAAATCATCCATATAAACTAAGAAATACGCAAGAACACCATCCCGATTATAAACAAACAATGAAGAATCAGAAGTAGTATTAGTAAAACCAACATCAAGAAGGAAGCGACGAAGTTCATTATACCATGCACGGGGGACTTGCTTAAGACTATAAAGAGCTTTCCGAAGCTGACAGGCATGAGATGGATAATTAGAGTCAACAAGAGGTTGTGTCATAAATACTTCCTCATTAAGAGTACCATGGAGGAAAGCGTTATTCACATCAAGTTGCTGGAGCGCCCAACCCCGAGAAATGGCTAAACTAAGAACAAGTCGAATGGTGACTGGATTGAAAAAAGGACTGTAGGTGTCATAGAAATCAATACCAGGCCGTTGATGGAAACCTTTAGCAACAAGACGAGACTTGAACTTATCGTCCGAGCCATTAGGTTTTCGTTTGGTACGAAAGACATATTTACACCCAACAACATTCTGAGAAGTATGTGGTGGAACTAAATCTTAAGTCTCGTAGTGCAGTAAAGCATCGAATTTAGATTCCATTGCCGCTCGCCAGCGGGGATCAGCTAAGGCTTGGCGGACCATCGCCGGCTCAAGGTCTGAAGTCGAAGAAGCAACGGTCAAGCCATACTTCAGATTTGGCTTTGTAATGTGATTTTTGCCACGAGTTCTCATCGGGTGACTATTGCGCGGGGGAGACGCAAGGGGCAATGGCGCAGACGATGAAGGACGACAAGGGGACACCGACAGTGATGGTACGGTTGATGGACCATTTGGCGGTGCTACAAGTGCTGGGAAGACAGGAGGAAGTGGAATGTTCGTGGAGGCCACAGTAGAAACAAAAGACGAAGGGTATACGAGCGATTGTGAGACGGAGTTGGCAATAGGAAAGATGTTTTCGACGAAATGGACATGTCGAGATGTAAAGATGCGGTGGAAAACCGACTCATAACAAAGATTGATTGAAGGGAAAATTGTATCATTCATTATTCATAAGTATATATAGTTACAGACTAGCTAAATACAATGAATGTAGACAAGTCAAATACAATGAATGTAGACTAACTACATTGCCGTATATAAATACAACGAATGTGGACACAATATATAAAATGAATGTGGAATATCATGCACATTTGATAATATATATATATATTTCTCATTCCTTGTGTATATAAAAAATTAGTTTAATAATAAATAATACACACAAGTACATGACATAAATTGATGTTAAATCCTCAAATGGTCTATTATGTTTTGTTCAAGTATTCATTGGTTAAAAAGTGGTGTAGCTAGCTAGGATTGTGTTAGCATTATAAGTAATATGATGAAAAAGAGAAGCGATAAAGTACGACACAAGAAATTGTTTACCCAATTCGTCAAAGAGAGATTCTGACTACGTCTGGGGGCGCTGTCAAGTCAGGAGTTTGTACTATAATAATTTTTGAGATAGGGTTAAGATTACACAATCAGGCTATTTACAACAAGAAAACTCTAAACTCAAGTTTGAATGTACAGTATTTCAAGTTCTACAACCAAACAAATTGAGCCAATTCAGTCCTAACGTTGAGTTGAGTTAGTCTTAGAGCAGGTCCTGAAGGTGGGCGGCAAGGGCAACAGACGAGGACCCCCCCTTTATGGGAGACCCAAAACTATTATACAAGTGTATGTATATATAATATCCTTGATGCATAGTATTTTTTTTATTATTTTTTAAGAAAAATAGCTATCTGGGCCGAAGAAAAACCAGAAGGGCCAAAAAAAGGTTTTACAAAACTAATAAAATTTATGTCATCTAAACTTCTACTATTTTGTCGATGAAAAGATTATTCCAAATTACAAAGTGGCCTAACTTCCTATTAGACAATCATAATTATACATTTACGTAGGGCCGTAAATGAGGAGAGTAGTTTGGTCAAAGTTCGACTCAAGTTTGGTGTTGACTAAGCTCGAGCCAACTCGAACTCATCAGGATATTAAAATAAGACAAACTCAAGTCTCATTTTTATTGGCTAGATAACCCGCGAGTTGGCTAAAACCTCTCTCTGTCTCTCTCTACACACACACATTGTATATATTTATTTATATTATTTTTACATATTATATAATTTTTTATCTATAATAAAAAATGTAAAACATACAAACAAACAAAAAGTTTCAAACTCGAGCTCGGCTCAACTATGAGCACGAAATCAAGCTCGTGAGTTGGGTTTGAGCTCGAGCTTTTGTTCCCTGACTCGACCGAACTCGAGCTTGAGTCAAGCCTTTATTCAATTCTTGAGCTTGAGTAGACTCAAGTTTGAACTCAACCCGGCTAATTTATATTTCTATATTTTAAAGCTACAAATGTTTTTTTTTCCATTTGCGATGAACTTCCAAAAGGGTGACCCAAAAGGGTATGGCCGCCCTGATGGTCCCATAAGACAATAATAAAACCTAAATAGGGGTGTAATCGAGTCGAGTCGAGGCGAACAGAACATTCTCAGGCTCGAGCTCGACTACAAAACTCGAAACTCGAGCTCAAACGAGCTCAAATTTCTCAAACTCGAGCTCGGCTTATTTGAAAACTCTACAAGCTCGAACTTGACTCGCCTCGCCTCGAGTTACATAATATTAATAAAAAAAACTAAAAATCATAAAATAAAATATTTAATATTAACTTTTTATTATATATTTATGGTATATATGTAAATAAATAAGCATAATAAGGATAAAATGGGTAGACTCTCTCACTTGCACCCTTAATCCTAAATATGGAATTCATTATTTGTTGTTTATTTATTATTATTTTTTGTTGTTGTCGTTGTTTAACACCCAAATCCTAGGCTGAAAGAGATCAAATAGGTATTGTAAATTATTTCCCATTTTTAATGGTGAATTTAATTGTGTATTTTATTCATAAAAAAGAAAAATAAAATCCTAGAATTTATCGTTTATGAAGATACGGTTCTGGTTATGAAGGCCCAGCGATTTTTGTCACAAACTCAGAGGCGTGAGAGGACTGGTGACTATGGGGTTACCATAGATTGTTGATTCACGTGGGATGCTCAATCTCAATAATTCTTTTTTGTAATTATATTCTTCGTATTTTCCAGAAAAAGAAATTAACTCTATATCTATCTCGTATATATCTTTTACATATTTAATAATTTTAATTATATTTTATCTAACTTAATATCTTTCTTTTATTATACTTTATCTAATTCAATACTTTTCTTTTTATTTCTCTAATATAAAAATATAAATATATTATATATAATTAAAAAAAACTAAATTAATTATAATAATAATTAATAAGTACGGGTTGAATGTACAACATTATAATTATCACAAAAATTATTATATTTAACATGCAGTGTGTTATATTTTCATACATTCTTATTAGATTTCGTGGTAGATATGATAACGTGAATCATTAATAATTAAATATGGAAAAACAATTCAAAGAAACTACAAATAAAATGTTAATGAGGGTTGCCCAATAATCATAGTTAATTAGTATGTGTTTTAAATATTGTACAAGTTATCAAATTGGTTAAGTAGTTGGTAAACAATTCAACTAGTCGATCGGTTAATTACATATAAAAGGTGAAAAAATCTGAATCTTGTCGGAATTTAGCAGGTTGGTATTTACTTAATCCCTGCTTGGTTGAGCTGATTCAAATAACTGATAACTGATAGCTGTGATGACTTATAACTGATAGCTGATAGCTGATTTTCAATTAGTGCTTGGTAAATTAGTTGATTAAAGTAGGAAAGTTAATTTTGGATATAGACATGATTAAAAAATATAAAATATTATACATAAAAAAAAAGAAAAATATAAAGAATAAAA
Source organism: Phtheirospermum japonicum (assembly GCA_014905375.1). Classification (NCBI taxonomy): domain Eukaryota; kingdom Viridiplantae; phylum Streptophyta; class Magnoliopsida; order Lamiales; family Orobanchaceae; genus Phtheirospermum; species Phtheirospermum japonicum. Next base: position 1,238,197 of record BMAC01000216.1, read on the forward strand.
GAAATAAAATTACAATAATTGATGAAGACTTCCCAAAAGATTATTTAAAAAAAAAGACAAATACTTGAAAAATAATTAAAAAATAATAATAATAATAAATAAATCTTTAATTATGACTAATAAAAATATTTTTGTAAAATATAAAGTAATATATTAGTTTATAAATAATATATTTTTTACAATATAAAAGGATAAAAAATGATTTTACAAAATAATGTAGGAGCTTATTAGAAAAAGCTACGATTTGTACCTTTTTCTGAACAGGAGTTTATTAGGCAGAATAAGCTATCAGAAGCTTATTCTTTGTTCTTACCAAGCAGCCTAAAAGAGCTTATTGTGATGGAATAAATTATAAGCACTTTTAATAAATTCAACCAAGCAGGACCTTAGTATTATAACAAAAATGTTTTTCTTTTCGCGGAGATGGGTGAAGGGTACTGTAGTGGCCCAACCACCGGTTCGATATTTTAGTCACTATAATTACTAGTATAATTAGGATGATAAATAATAATATTTTGTATTTAATTATTTTCCAACATTATTTGGTAAATATTGTTTATCATATATGATTATTTGATAAGATTTTAATCATGACAATTAATTAGTTCTAAATGTTTCGACTTTCCGACCATATAAATGAAATTTTGGAAGAAAAAAAATGTGGGCAAGATTATATCTTTCTTCTTCTAAGGAGTGTGAATAAGGAAATTAGTAAGAGATATGACTGATTTTTTAATTCTATTTTTTTTAGTGTAATGTTGATTGGAAAAGGTTGAAAGATAAACAAGACGTCATTTTCTATTACCGTACACCTCCAAACATTTCCAGTACACTTGTATTTCCTAAATTTTATGTATTTAATAATGTAAGAAACGAACAAGAATATAGTAATCAAAGCTTGTTGCGTTCCAGAAGAAACAGGTATGAGCCATTTTCAACTTAAGAATGTGAAGTACGCAATATGAATTTTGAAGAATAGATCCAATAAATTCTTTGCGACATGTATATATATACGAGATTTATTGTTTGCATTTTTCTATTGATATTTCATCAAAAAAGATTTATTGAATTCTTGCAAATGAAATGCAATCGTCATTTTGGTGGATTTTTGATAGAATATTAATCGCAAGTTACAAACAAAAAATCTTATATACTACATATTTTTAGTTGCAAAGAAGACGACTTTATGTTACAAAGTGTAAAAACACATATAATAAGTGTTGCAATCATTTTATTCCTTAAATAAGTTAATATATTTATGGTAAAAGAGTATTCGTAAGACTAAGAAAAAGAAGTCAGTCGTACACACCTACTAATAGGTATTCCTTAATTTTTTAAACAATTCGTATAGTTTATAATTGTCAATTTTGTCCTTTATAATAATATCAAATCAATATGCTTAACAGAAAAATATAAAAAATAATTTATTTTTTTTGAAGTTTTAAAATTTAGTTAAAATAAATAAAAATCTATAAAGAAATTAATATTAATTATTTGCAATCTGAAATATCGAGAAGAAATAAATTTAAAAAATAATTATATTAAAATAAAATGAAAAATTATAAAATCATATCAATTATATACAACAATTCATAATTAAATTATAAAAAATAAAAATATAATATAAAATATATAAAATAAACCTGAAAATTTGTATAATATTAGTTAAGAAAGAATTATAAAAACATTCTATAAATTAATTATATATGAATAAAGTAAACATGATTTTCATAAAATGATTAAAAAGAGTAATACTAAAAAAAATCACATAAATAAAATAAAATATTATAAGTAAATTATAAACACTTATTTAATATTTAGAGATTAATAAGTTGTAAAAAATAAAAAAATAATAAAGATGGAAAATAAATTATTTGTAACCTCAACTATATGAGTTTTATATTATTTTTTTGTTGCAAATAACAATTTGTAGTATACGAGATTTATTTCTTGTATTCTTCGGATCGTATCCGTCAAAAAAATCACCAAAATGTCACGTGCGTAAATCTGGTAACTTTTATTTTCTCGGAATATGTTCGCAAATCATTATTTAGTTAATTTCTTATAAATATTTCAAAGTTAATTATAATTTCGCTTCTCGGTTCTCACAATTTTGGAAATATTGAAATTAAAGTTGTTAAAACTATCAAGTAGATACAATCATTTTCTTAAGAAACCCACAATTTGTCAGGGCTATGAACCCCTTCGTCCAGCGTGTTCAGTAAACCCACATCAGCCACCACCATGGGCCACTGCCCTCACGATACATCTCTCAGCCTCCTTCCGCCACAGTTGCCGCCACAGTATTTTCGCCACCATTGTTGGTCGGTGCTAACCACCACCAAGTTTTGAACTCTGGTGTTGGAAATTAGTAAAACATGAAAAAAGGCAAGCACTTCATTATCTCATAAAGCTGTATACATCAGGTTGTCATTTTAGGAAGATGACAACTTCCTTAAATAAAGCAGCGAGCTATGAAAAGCTGATAACCCTAGACACGTGTAAACCAACAGGAGGCTATACTAAAAACTAGAAAACAGATGGCTAACATAACAAAATATTCCAGCATCTCCCAAACACCGTTTGACAGCTAATGAGTAAACTACAAGACAAAAGAAGGTAGCTGGACAATATGCTGAGCATGGGATGATCCTAAGATGATGCATGGACATGCATGGCCACATATTTCAACAGCCTCCCTCAATCTGAGCCTGGAGAGGGAGAAACACTGAGTTTGGACCTAAACCAGGTTAAGGATTGATCTGACAAGGGTTTGGTCAATATATCTGCAATCTGATCCGCAGAGGGAACATGTTGAACCCTGAACAATCCTTGATTTACTTTATCTCTATTCCAATCCAATATGCTTGGCCTTCAAATGGAGAACTGGATTGGCTGCAAGGGCTTCAGCACCAATGTTATCAGTCCAGATGATAGGTGTTGTTTTCAATGGGAAGAGTAGCTCTTTGAGGATACATGTGATCCAAATGATATCAGTGGAGTTGTGAGATAGGCTTCTAAACTCAGCTTCTGTGCTTGATCTAGAAATGGATTGCTGCTTCTTTGAACACCCAGTCACAAGATTTTTACCTAAATAGATGCAGAAATCAGAAACTGACTTTCTATCATCCATGTCAGTGGCCCAATCTGAATCAGAATGTGCAGTGATATCAAGCTGAGAGGATTTGGATAATTTGAGTCCATATGTGAGAGTGCCTGCAAGATATATCATTACTCTTTTTAAGGCCTTCCAATGAGGTTCAAGAGAGTTTTGCATGTACTGATTTAGCTTATTCACACTAAATGTGATTTCAGGTCTTGTTATAGTAATATATTGTAAAGCTCCAATTATGATCTTGTATGTAGTAGCATTCACATTGTTTCTCTCAATATACTTTGAAAACTGAGCCTTGGATCCCATAGGTGTATCTATCGCTTTTGCATTTGCCATACCAAATTTAAGTAGCAGACTTCTGATAACCTGACTTTGCGAAAGATGTAATTGATTCTGATCACTGTATTTGACCTCAATTCCTAAGAAGTGGTGCAATGCTCCTAAATCCTTTAGAGCAAACTTCTGATTTAATCCTTGAATGAGATAATTGATTTATGTGTCAGCATTTCCTGTGACTATGATATCATCCACATAGACTAGGTCAAGGATATAGCTCTGACCCTTGATTTTGAAGAACAACGAGGGATCAACTTTTGATCCTTAGAATTGTAGACTGAGAAGTTCCTGTCTGAGCTTGCAGTACCAGGATTTTGGAGCTTGTTTCAATCCATAAATAGCTTCCTGAGTTTGCAAACAAGGTTAGGCTGATCTTGACTCTCAAATCATGGTGGTTGTTGCATGTAGATATCCTGCTCCAAATCTCCATTAATAAATGCATTGTTAACATCTAGCAGCCTTATAGTCCAATTTAAAGTTATAGCTAGATTTAAAACAATCCTGATAGTGATTGATTTGATTACAGGGCAGAATGTCTCTTGATAGTCAACTCCAGGATTTTGAGTGTAGCTCATAGCCACTAACCTGGCTAGTAAGAGATCCATCAGAGTTCCTCTTGATATTGTAAATCCATTTGCATCCTACCACGGGATTATTTGAAGTATTAGGCACCAAGATCCAGGTTTTATTCTCCATTAGCGAGGAGTATTCAGCTTGCATAGCCTCCCTTCAGTTTTCCAGTTGAAAGGCCTCTTTTTCTGAGGATGGTTCAACCTAAGTGTTAACTGAGACAAGAGCTTTAGGTTTGAAATTCACTGGTCTAGATCTTGTTACCATGTGGTGTTTAGGTTTAGGAGAAGGAGTGGAGGGGTGCCTATTGTTGTAAATTTGAAGATCAACTACAAGGGGTATGGTGCTTGCACTTGACAATGGAGAACAAGTTTTAGAAGAGTGATGACTTGATCAAAGCGTACCATGAGGTGGTGAATTTTGATTTGTAGGATGTGACACAGGATGCTTTGAGACTGTAACTAAAGGTGGAGCAGGTAGATTAGAGGTCTCTGAGGTTGTAGGATGTGTTTTTGCCGAGGGTTTGTTGAGATAGGGAAAAATAGTTTCTTCAAACAAAATGTGTTTGGTGATGATCATTTTTCCTGACGGTAAGAGAGCCTTGTAGCCTTTGTAGTTGTCATAATATCCAATGAAGATAGAAGGCAAGGATCTGAACTGTAGTTTGTGTTTATTAAGGGGTATAATATAGGGATAGCAAAGACAACCAAACACCTTGGGCTGATTGTAGTCTGGTGGAGTAGAAATCAAATACTGTTATGGAGATTTATCCTTCAGCACTTTAGTAGGTAACCTATTGATTAGATACACAGCTGTTTTGAAGGCATCAATCTAAAAATATTGTGGTACACCAGACTGGACTAAAAGATCTAAGGCCATTTCAACAATGTGTTTGTGCTTCCTCCCAGCAAGTCCATTCTGTTGTGGGGTATATGGACAAGAAACTCTGTGTTGAATTCCCTGTTGTTGTAAGAAGGGAGTAAAGGTTAGGAATTCCCTCCATCACTTTGAAGGGTTTTAATCCTGGCTTTGAATTGATTTCCCACTAACTTGCTGAACTGAATGAATGAAGACAGAGCCTCACTTTTTGCTTTTAGAAAGTAAATCCAAGTTTATCTTGTATACGGATCCACAATAGTATCTGTGGTTAGAGTAGGTATGTACAGGAGATGGCTCCCAGAGATCACTATGAACTAGTTCAAAGGCATGAGTATATGTAGTGTGAGATTCAAGAAAAGGTAGCTTATGTATCTTGGATTTGCAGCAGGTATCACATAAAGGCAACTTGTTATTATTATCATCAAAGGGCAAATGACAGTGCTTAAGAACATTACCAACAATCTCAATATCAGGATGTCCTAATCTCTGATGCCAAACACACATGTTTGGTCTTTTTTGAAACACAGAAATATTAACTAAAGGTTGATTCACCATCAACTTATTTGCAACAGCAACTTTATTGAAAACAATAGAAAAGTCAGTTGCTTGAACTTTATCTTGATCTTCCTTGGTCCTGAACTCATGTACAATACATCTCTAAGTTTCCATTTAAGTAGTGTTACCCCCGTAGCTTGATCCTTAACAACACAAAAAAGTGGGATAAAACTCAAAGAACACAACATTATCTTGAGCAAACTGAGATACACTCGTGAGGTTTCTTGTGATGCAGGGAACAAGTAATAGATTCTTGAGATGAAAAACAGATGCACAATGAGGAGACTTAAGTTCAGTATTACCAATGTGTGTAATATACAAACCTGTTCCATTTCCCATATGCAGCTTGTTTGGGCCTTGATATTCAGAGAAAGTGTTGAGGTTTGACATGTCATAGGTTACATGATTTGTAGCTCTTGAATCCGGAAACCAATTCAATGTGTCTGATGTGACAAAGATGGTATCTTGGCTTTGAGAGGAAACCATAGCCGTAGGTAGACGTGTCCAGGCAGTTCGAACCGTCGGTTCGGTTTCGACGGAAACCTCGAACTGGAACCGAACCGTGAAACTGGACAGTTTGTGCCGGTTTGCAAACCGCCGGTTCACGATTTGGTCCCGGTTCGGTTTGTCCAGTTTTCACGTTTTTTTTTAATTTTAACTCAGTCGATCGACTGGCAGTCGATCGACTGGCAGTCGATCGACTGCTTCGCCCAAAATTTCCAAACTCTCTGTTCTCCAGTCGATTTGGAGAGAACTAGTCGATCGACTGATTGATCAGTCAATCGACTGAAAATCCAGTCAATCGACTGACCAATCTAGTCGATCGACTGGTCAAATAAAAAATATTTTGAAGTTAAAATAAAAAAATTATAATAGAAGAATTTTAATAAATTCAAAAAAGAAAATTAAAAAGAAATTGGACTTAAACTATTTTCAAATATTTGAATTTAAAATTTGAAATTTTAATTTCAAATAATTGAAGATAGTTGCCTACGTATCCCTTATCTTGGGAATCAAAGTCCACGTAGTTCTCACTTACCTTACTTACCTTGAAATCGGAAGCGGTGGTGCGGGGGGTACCATACTCATCCATTTATCGACTCGTTTCTAGATCCCATAGTATCATAATACGTCTCGCTCTCTTCATCTTCACTAAGAACATTTTTTTTGTTTCCGTCGATCGGCGTTGACCCAATCATGCAATAACATTTGACACTCGAGATTGTGAGGTGTAAGTTTGGATCTCCGCTCGTCCAGCATGTACCCCCCTTCACTAAATGCTTGTTCGAATGAAACGGTTGATACGGGAATGGCCAATATCTTCCTCGCAATGATGTTAATAACTGGATAAAGTGATTTCCTCGATGCCCACCAATTTAAAATATCAAACTCGCTATCGGCTTCATTTTCTCCCAACGTTCCATACTCAAAAGCTGTTGTTAGATAAGCTTCAAGTTCTCGATAAGGGTTAGAACCGAATGAATAGCCCGAACGCCCCATTCGTGACTTTTTTTTGTTTCAAAAAATCTTGAAATCCCTCAAATTCATCTTCGTCGTCACCACTTCTACTAGGATTACCACTTCTAGTAGAAGTTTGTCGCCCGGAACTCATAGGAAGAGGACCATCAAAGTTTATACTATATTCTTTAAACATATCATATAAAGACTTTTTCACATTTTGAATAATAGTTTCAACGGAAGGATATTCATAGTTTTCAAACGRCAATAAAGCATCATAATAACTATTAAGATAAAATTCTAAACCACTTTCTCTATTATTAGGATCTAATAATGTAGAAACTAAAAATATACTTGGAATGCAATGAAGATACTTCAACCATTTTCGTTTCATAGAAATAACACATTCTTCCAATCGTTCATTTTTCATTCACTCCTTAAAGACGAATGCAATTTTAACACAATTTTCAACAACAAGGTGAGAAGTAGGATAATAAACACCGGAAAATAAATTATTAGCATCATTAAACACCTTTAAAACTTTTTTCAAATAATTACACGTAGACCATTGGTTTGTATATAACATAATTCCGGTTTCTTGTTGGCAAAAAACGAACACAAAACCTCTCTATACGAATATGTATCTTTCAATAATTTATATGTAGAGTTTCAACGAGTAGGCACATCGGTTGAAAAATTTTTAGGTTCAAACCCGTTTTCCCTACAAAATCTTGCCCATTTTCATTGCAAATATTTATTTCTATGAATACACGTGACCGCCGCTTTAATTGGAGAAAGTTCATTTTTCAAAACATTCAAACCATCTTGAGCACACAAATTCAAAATATGGCATATGCATCTAATATGAAAAAACAAGCCACGAATGGATGGTGTACAAATACTAATAAGCTCATTAACACTCGCCATATTAGAAGTTGCATTGTCAAATAAAATAGAAAATATTTTTTCAACTAAACCATATTCTTGACAAATCAAATGAATTAATTGACAAATATTATGTGCATTGTGAGGAGCTTTAAAATCTCTATATGCAAGCAAACGTTTTTGTAAAGTCCATGAATTATCAACCCAATGACATGTAACACCCATGTAAGAGTTTCGTTCCCAATAATCACTCCAAACATCCGAGCAAATTGAAACTTTGTTTGGTAAACTAGCAAATTCATTACATAAGTTTAACTTATATTCACCAACAACTTTTTAATATCACGAGTAAGGGTAGAGCGTGAGATGCTCGTACTCGAGGGATTAAAAGAAAGTTGGGTGAATTTTGCATATAAATCTTCACTGGCAAAGTTAAAAGGAAGAGATCTAGGAGAAACAAATTTTGCTAATTCCTTTCTATGAGTAGCGTCGGAATATGTAAATAAAGGAGAGGAGTTTGTACTTACTTGTCCTCTTTGTAGTTGCGTTTGAGTCCTATCGATGCCGACTTTGTCGGGGTGTTTGTTGTTGAGATGGTTGTGCATATTCCCATATCCTCCTCCTTCTAGAAATTGGTAAGATGATGTACAATAGTTGCAAGTGACACGGTACCTCCTTTTTCATTTTTTGCCGTCTTCCGGAGGTGGCTCGTTTGCGGGTGGTGGAATTTCGATTTTTTGAAAATATTTCTTGAAAATGTCGGATTTTAACTCCGTTGTTGCCCGAGAACGAGTTTTTGGATTTCTTGGAGGAGGCAATTCATCCTACTCTTTAATGGGCGGCACATCTTCATCGGCAAAGGCGGCGGCGGCTCGAAAACATCGATCAATGTCGGTATCACTCCAATTTTCGTCAATTTCGATGCGATTGGGATTGTAGTCACCGACCGAAGGAGTGTTTCCTTGTGATAAGCCGATGGGATGGACATTGGCATCGTCATCGAGTGATATACCCTTCCCCTTATCGGAACGACGGGAACGAGAAGAATCTCCACGGCTCGACATTTTTTTTAGAAGTTAAGATTAATTAATATAAAAAAAAAATAAGAAAGATTAGTAATGGACTAAAGTAGTAGGATTATAACTAGAAAGTACGAAATATATTTAGAATTAGGGAAAAAGATTGTAACCATCTTGTACTATACACGTTTTTTGGGTTTGCATCCTAACGTTTTTTTTATAATTTAATGCATCCTGTACTATACAAAATTTTGAAAGTGCATCCTGTACTATACAAAATTTAGAAAAAACTAGTTTTATTAAATAAAAATTAGAATTTATTAAATAAACATGCAAACCATATTTTATCTTAACGTTTACTGGAACTAATTTTATTAAATAAATAAAATTTATTATTTATTAAATAATAAATTCGGTGAGTTTGCATATTTAATAAAATATGCCGGAACTAGTTTTAAATAAATAATAAATTCACCGGAACTCACCTAAGTATACGGGTTTGAAAATATGCAACGTCACTCGCGAGATTAGGTGAGTTTCGGCGAGTTGGCTTGTCGGAGGATGCACTTTCAGAATTTTGTGAAGTACAGGATGCATTAAATTACAAAAAAAAAAAAACGTTAGGATGCAAACCCAAAAAACGTGTATAATACAGGATGGTTACAATCTTTTTCCCTTAGATTATAACACTAAACTTAAATAAGTTTAGTTTAGAATTAGGAAGGCTTGATAATAATTAAAGAATCTTGTAAATTACAAAATTTGCAAAGAGGGACAATGTAGAATAGAGAGATTATAGAAGATGATAGATTGGTGTGAGAGAAATGAGTTGGGTATGGGGGTATTTATAGGAGTGAAAAAATCAAAAAAAAAAAAAAAAAAGCGGATAAATTGCCTTGTATTCTGATTTTGACTAGCTGAGTTAGGAACAAAGTTCAAATCTCCTTTGTAGTAATATTTCTAAGTTGTATGGTTTGTATAATGACAAATCTGGAAAGCAACTTTGTTGAAAGTGTTCCTACCCCTGCCTCTTCCTCTACTTTGTCTACCAGCACCACTAAAATAACTTCCTCTTCCTCTAGGATTTAGATAAGAATTGTATGTTTCTCTTTTGTTACCTTGAACAGCAAGATTGGCAACTAGGGTGCTACTATAGCAGGATTAGTAGCTTCAATTCTATTTTCAAAACTCAACGGGAGAGCACTCACTTGATTCACTGTGCAATATTCAGGTCTAAAAGTAACTAACACAACTATAGAATCATTCTCACTACCAAGGCCAGAGAGTATGTGCATGACTTGATCTGATTCTGAGACTTTTTGACCAGTAGAAGCTAAAGCATCACAACATAATTTGACCTTATTAAGATATTCTCTGATGGAAAGATTACCTATTTTGACTGTGGACAACTGCAATTTGTACTGCATCTGCCAGCTAAGGCTTGACTGGAGTAATTTATCTCCAAGGCTTTCCACATCTGGTGAGAGGTGTCCAATCCAATCATGAGCACCAACAAGCCTTCTGATAGTGATGATAACAGCCATGAAGCTAGCAACTGATCTTGTCTTTGATAAGCAAGAAATCCTGGATTCGGCTTTAAAGCATCAGGATTTTCTGTGCTCGTGATGAGCTTCTGTGGGATAGTAACAGATCCATTCAAATATTCTTCAAGTCTATAACCTCTTACAGCTGTGAGGATCTGTTGTTCCTGATAAGATAATTTGAGGTAGCTTGTCAATTCAGTGGGTCTTTCAAGGCAAGGGAAGAGCACATGTAGAAATACCTAGGAAAGGTTAGACATGGGGTAGCTCAACTCGAGGAGTTAAGGCCAAAACATTTACCACGAGTTGAAAACGTGAGGGCTGATCAGCTCACGAGGATGGCAGGAGCCTCAGAGGACTACAACACAAGGACGATTACTCTAATGGAGTTGCCAACTAGTATCTTGAAACAAGGAGATAAGATAATGGAGATAGGCGAGATGGAGGATTGGCGAACACCAATCAAAGAAGTTCTTAACAAAGCCGTAGAAGGCAATACACAACTATCAACTAAGGAGGTGAATCGGACTTTTTGAACTTACTTTTTTTATAAAAGTATGTCCACAAGAGAATGAAGAAATTGTAAGTGGAAAACTTGACTCGAGTCGAGTCTCTCGAGGAAGACTAATCGGAAGCAATTTTTGTGTTTGATTCATGAATGAGAAAACAAGGAAAATGATATGTTAAACACGTGATCCTATTTTGATTTTCAAAGTTCTAATATCTAAGATGGTAATTTAAATAACGAGAAATGAAATCAAGAACTTTGAAAAGATTAATAAAATGGGGGTTTAGGGCTCTAGACTCGTCTCCACGATCAATTGACATTTGATCGAACACTTAATCTACAAGTTAGATGTGTCAATACCATATTGTAAACTAAACACCCAACAATGCCAATTGATCATTCTAAACTTATATAAGCACTAGCCCCATGAATTCTAAACTACAACCATCAAGAAATGCAGTAATATAAACTTATCGCAAGCATGAACATGATTAAGGAGACTAGAAGCTTGAAAGAAAGCAAAAATACAACAATGGAAAATGAGATTTTAAGAACACCAAATATTATCATATAAATTCTAAGAATCCTATAACCTAAAACCATGAGGAAATGAAAGAAAACCAACTACTAAAATAAGAACATCGCAAAGCCAACAAAACTCATAATTAAATCAAACAAGAAATTGGGAATATTAAAGAAAGGAAATTAAAATATTACTCACAAACAATGGTGGGTTTCATCGTTCAAACAAGAAATTACACAATTGAAACTTCAGTTCTCATCCAAAATCCAAGCGATACCAAAAGGTTTATATTTTACTAAAAACTAAAAAGATGAAATATGAGTGAAGAGAGTGCTGAAGATGAAGAGGAAATAGGAACATGCTTTGGCATTCAAATCCTAAGGAGTTCCAAAGCTTCTGGTTCTGAGAAGGAAGGGATATATATACATATATAGGGGTAATATTGGGGGAAAAATAGTCAGGTTGTCAAAAAGACCAAAAATTGGCCTTCCGTCGATCGACAGTGTCTCTACTAGCGATAAAATGTCGATCAATGGTGGTTATCAACGTTGGGAAATATTATGCAGATGCTTATATTTGATACGAGAGCTATTCTTTTGTAAATCATAATTTCGTAAAGTTCATCACCTTGCAAACATTAGTAACGCGATTGACTTTTTTTGATAAAATTAGCGCTCTTCGACTTGCCATGCAGTCAATGCAGGTGAATAAGCCGTGTCGATTGGTTGTCGATCAGGCATCTGTTGGAAATTGTGCTCCGTGGGTGCGAGTCTCCCTTTTGTCTAATCGAGTTGGTTGTCATCCTCGGGAACGCTCTTGGACTCGATCAACTACCCTAAAAAAAGTAAAGCAAAATAACATAAGAATATACAAAAAAGTAAGAGAGAAATACGAAAAAAAATACTAAAAAGATGATAAAAGTTACGAAAATGCAAAAAAAAAAGGACAAAATACGACTAAAGAACCCAAAACAAGAAATAAAAACATATAAAAATCACATACAAATATGTACGAATCAGGAGGCCAGAACACCAGCTCGTTTTTGCTTGACGGATGGATATCTGTATAAAAGGTCACACTTTTGGCCTTAACTGAAATGTTTATTGCTCAAAGAAGGGTTAAGGGTGCTGCAAGAAAACATGAAGGCTATTGCAGGGATCATGCAAAGAGTCAAGCATTGGTGGGAATGGCTTTGTGAGCTGTTTTCTTTTGGTTGGGAATAGAAGAGATGGCAGGCGAGATGGTTGATTCGCACGTATTTGTCATGATTTTTGTATATATTTGGTTAATGTTTTAGTTAGATTTGTTGTTAGTTTTGGTATAAGTTGGATAGATTGAGCATATTTTTGTATTTATGTATCTCCAGCTTATTTTACCGTGTTTTATATTTATTTCAAGGATTTTGAAGTATTTCGGTCTTAATATGGATGAGTGTGGGCCCGCAAGTGGAGTTTCAAAGAAATTGGGCCCCGATTTGATGTATTACCTCTGACACTGGGTATGTTGTCCACACTGAGTTACACAGTTTTAGCACATCCGGTCGGATGGACCTGACATCTAGTCGGGCTGCCTGACAGAAGACTCCATCTGGTCGGATTCTTAAGACCATCCGGCCGAATGCAAACATTACAAAATCGAAATTTAAAAAGATCTTCAGTTACGAAAGGGTTATTTGAAGGCTACAAAAGACCAGGAAGAGAGGCGGAGATATCATCCATTATCCCTCGTCCAGTTTGTGACAGACTAGGACGAGAACCACTTCTCGAACCTCTTGGGGATGACAACCCAAGAGTGTTCTTGAATTGTTTTTCATTCTATTTTCCCTTTTTCTAATCAAAACTTTAGTTTTTTAGTATTTAGTAGATTGTAGATGGTTAATCGATGCCCGAATTTGTGGACGAAGGTTTCATACCCATTAGTTTAAAGCTCTTGTTTGAATGATGTCATTTCCCTTTGATAATTAGTAAGTTTCTAATTTCTGTTTTCAGTTATTCTAGTTCGTGCTCTAATTATATGTTGTTGAGGTGTTTGATATGTTATTGGTGGTGATTAGTTTAATTACAATTCTCGTAATCTTCGGTGTTTGATACTTAAAACTTATTTGATAATAGTAATTGTTACTTTCTCAATTGTTAATGTTGCTTTCTTCAATGTTTTAGTATTTATCGGGTGTTCATTTTGCGTTATGGTAAATTACTGGATTGTTGATGATTGCTAGTTAGGATTTACGGGTCTAGTGCCTGGAATCGTTTAGAACCATTGATTGGGATCGTCAGGTGTTTGATCTACATGTTGGGATTGACAACCCCAACCCGTAGACTAAGTGTTTGATGAAATGCCAATTGATCGTGGAAACGATTCTAAGGCCCTAGACCCCCATTTTATTAATCTTTTAAAATTTATTGATTTTCAATTTCATTTGAGAACTCGTGGTTAAAACTTTTATAAACTTTAGTTAAGTTCATGCATATAGATTGACGTTCTCTTTGCAAGATTAGTTTTTAAATTGCTCGTAGTATAAACCATCATCAAAGTTATAACAACTTTCAAACAGAACCTTGATCGCGTGTTTAGATTAGCCTTTTTGTTATTCTCTCATTCGTAAAAACAAACACAAAAATAACTTCCGATTAGCCTTCCTTGAGAGAATCGACTCGAGTTAACTTGCCAGTCTACGGTGACCCCATTCTCTTGCGGGCAAACTAAAACCTTCTCAAAGTAGACGTGCATTGTTTAACTAGATTTAATTTTGAAAAGAGCAATTTGTTCGACTTACTCGCCATTCCGACACCTTATAGGAGGGTTTGACAAGGAAATAGGCCTGATTACGAGATGAGAGTTAGAATGACCCATTTTGTTTTTTGAGTTGGTAGAAGAAAACGAATAAACCTACTTCTGATTTACTTTATAATAGCAGCATAAGATCAGGTAGCCGCTAACAAAGCAAATGGAGTTGGGGGTCAATTAGAGCAAGGAGACCTTATGTTTCACTGCTAAAACAATTATAAAGAGATGTACGGGGAACCTAATTCCAGCTGAGATATAGTCTTCAAAGATGGTGATTTGCCCAGTTAGGGGATTTTCAGCATCATTCTTACTAGCCCTAGGAAGATATGGATCCATATGGTCCAAAAGATGGGTTTTTTTTTTATGAAGATGGAGAGTAGATTTGGGTCAGGAAGATGGATGTTTTTTTATGAAGACGGGGAGTATCATGGGGTTAGGAAGGAGCCAAGAATCTTCTATAGTGACCCTAGAAACTTTTGTGTGTGTGTGTGTGTGTGTGTGTGTGTGGAGATGAGCATGTGAGTAGGAAGGAATGGTAACAGGGTTGGGGTGGTAGAACTCAAGGTCGGAGGAGGGGTTATGTGTTTGTGGCTCAGTTATTAAGGGAATAACTGTTGGAATCTATTGGGTTAGCAGTAGGGTTTGGTTTTCCAACCAGGCCCAGGTCGGATCTCCAGCAGGCTCATCTATTAGGCCAACTCCAGGTAAAGGTTAGTTTTCTTTGTTGCTGGTATCATGTCGGTTAAGGGTTTTCCTACTATTCTTCCTATTCAGGGGATTTATATAGATTCAGTCTCAGAGGAGGGTTCAGAATTAGGGTCAATATTCATGGGCGTGTAGGTATTAGGGTTTGTGGAATCAGAATCCTGGAAATTAGGAGATGCTGAAAGGTTTTTATGGGAGGGACAAGAGAAGAAAGATGCGCACATTCAGTAAGAGAAAGAGAGAACAACATGATGAAGAAATTGATAAAATTAAGTTACAATAGGGGGACTTACACATAATATGCATATCTAAGAAAGTGTCGAGCTGATTTATTGGTTGGTTGAAGATGGCACACTTTGAAACAGAGTTTGAGAGATCGTTAATGGTAGTCGGTGAAATTATTTTTAGAATGAAATGCACAGAAGGTAAAAGGGGGGTTAAAGAAAAGTGAAGTTAACTTTATATATATAAGGATAAATCCTACTGGACTTAAGTTATCCTAAAAGGTGAGAGCAGACACTTGTCCTCTCCGACGCAATGGTAAAGTCACATTTAATGAGATAATATTTGGAATGTTTTTGGCGACTGTGCGTTTTCCAAAAATCTCTCACATGTGGATAGACTTCAAGGCTTAGGTTTTGTATTTTATCTGATTTTCTACCTTAATCAGGTAGAATATTTGGGACTAGTTGATACAATATCAGATATTCAAATCGGCATACACGTTGAGTTAGGTTAGTTAAATGGAGGGGGCGATCCCTTTGAGGGAATTATCGAGCTCTTATGAGTTTTGAGTTGTGGAAATGTTCTTAAATCAGATCGGATAAAAGGAGGTGGACTTTTATACGCCTACGATGAGATGAGACCCGACGGGCTGATATGGTATGTTATGGGCCCCGGGGTGCTATAGGTATGGTAAAAGGTTTTAATGGCCCATGATTTATATGGTAACTTAACAAAGGGACGAGGGTTCTAGTTACTATGGTAACTTAGAATAAGGTGAGAATCCTAATTTAAATTGGTGGGTTTATTATGGAATTATAGTAAAAATATGAAACAGAAACACACTAAATTGGGAATACATTTCTTGTCTATATAAAGAGGACACAAACAATTCTATTCTAAATTGATTATTCATACTTTTATGAAGTTCTCTTTTATCACTATATACGGATACTAACTTTAGCATCGAAACTGTCCGACTTGGTTTTGTTTTATAGAGTTTTAGAAGGCAGTTCAATGAACATCGTCATCTTTTTTGGTGAGGAATCTTTTTAATTGCATCAAATAACATATATACCAAAGTTAAATTCATTCCTATATCTGTTTCATTCATGTAATTGAAAATAACATACTAATCCATATAAGTTGTACGAATACGAACACAGAACATGACACAACACAAATGCGAGCACCGTGGCACACTTATTATAAATAGCTGAAAAATGTCACAGCACCATACTACGTCGTATCGCCACTTACCCCCATCCGTCAACAAAGCACCGAAAAAGTGCCATATTTGACATATGGATAAAAACTAGAAAAGAACGAGGACCACGAGAAAATGGTTATTTGACCCGACCCTGAAAAGCCTGACCCGGGGATAGATTCTAAAAGCAGTTGAAATTGGTTGAAGTCTGAAGCCTTGTAACTCACACCGGAGCCCGAAAATCAGTGTCGACGGAGAAGAGAGAAAACAAGCGCAGTATCTGTTTTCGTCATTTTCTCTCGGATCTCGCCTCGATCAATCGGTAAATCGATCCATCTCACTCTTCTGTATACTGCCTTTTTAGGAATTATGAATCTGATTATTTGATGCTTCGCAGTGTGTATTTGATTTTATATTTTGTTTTTGATTTCCGATTCAGTGCTTAATTTGAGATAGCTGATTGTATTTTAGCAATAACATGTGTATTTTTTGTAATTATACTGTAATAATTGTACGCATGTAGTTTTTTTTTTAATTTATTGAGTTTAATTATTGAGATTGGGCTTGTAATTTGTGTATCTGATGATGGTTTGATTTGAATTATGGCTGCTTGATACTTGCTTTGTTATGTTCGATTTAAGCTCGTTGAGCGATTTCACTTGCTTTTGGTAAATTGTCTTGGGGTTCGGCTCATTTACCTCTTAAGGGGCAAAATAAAAAGAAAAAGAAAACGTGTGGAAAGCTAATTTTCAGCAGCTTCAGCTTTTCTAACACTCATTTGGCTCTTAATATATGCTTGCTCGTGTTGATCCAGAGCGGGTTGGAATATCTTTTGTTCATGAAAGAGTTGACTTCCTTCACAGTTTTGATGTACACATTTTTTTAACACTCCAGCCAAAACTGAAAATAACAGAATAACATCTAAAACTTATTTTCATAGTGTTCTCCTTTTGGATGAGAATTATTTAATACTATTCTAGAAATTGTGTGAATGTAGTTGATTATTATTATTCCCTTTCATGCCTAATCTGACAAAGGACAATCTTCTCTATGGCATCTTCTTTAATATATATGGCCCATACAGTCTTATTAGTATCATGCATGAATAATCTTTTCTGTTGGAAACCTAAAATATGTACGCAAAGTCATTAATAATTCGTAGTTGTTATTTATGAATTCTGGCTGCTTGAGAACATTGTTTTATTCCATTGGTAGACTGTATATATCCTTCGAGTAAGGCCTTTGCCATTTTTGTTCTCTGAGGATAATTCCAAATGAGTTTCAGTTTATAACAATAAGAAAATTATGGAGTCTATTATTAAGTTTTGCCAATTCTAATGTGGAGAAGATAGATTGCAATCTGTCATCCATGTTGATCATTAGTTTTTCACTCTTATGGGGTGGAGGTCAAGAATTTCTGGCAGAAGGGTGCTTAACAACTGTCTGATAATGTATACGTCAACCTATACTAAATGCTTTGCTAGTTTTATTTTAATTAACTTATTAATGTCCACCCCTCTTGGGGGTGGTCTTCGGTAAAAGGACAAATTTTGGCCATTGTTGGACAAATAGTCCAGCATATATTTTTTTTTCAGTCATTTAGTCCAAATTAATGGTAAAAGTCTAAATCACTCAGGCGAGGATTATATAATCAGATGAGAATTGATGTAATCAGGTGAGGATTAAGGTGTGTTTTAGTCAGAATTGTAGGGTTTAAAATATAATCATGTGAGGAAAATTATAATTTACCAAGGAACTTCTTTTGTTAGAGTTTGAGACGAATAATCTTGCGGGAGGACTTCTGACAAATTTCCGACAACAACAACAACAAACAAAAAAAATCTCAAAGCTAGATAATTGACTGAAGTGGATATGAATTGCATATTAATTCTTACTCTCTTTTGTTGTTTGACCACTCAGCACCTGGAGAGTCCCGATGTGGACGTGAATGTTCATTTCTTAGTCGTCCCGTCTAACCCGCAAGATGTGGAACCGTGCATCCAGTTACATAGCCGGAAGCATAGGCCTAAAGAATGACGTTCGCAAGCCCACTCACGACTCGACGTATTGCTCGGACGACGAAGCTTCATCCGTCACCAGCCGAGACGAGGGCCTAGAGTGCCCGATATGCTGGGAGTCCTTCAACCTTGTTGAGAACATACCCTACGTCCTGTGGTGCGGCCACACCCTGTGTAAAAACTGCATCCTGGGCCTACAATGGGCCGTCGTGAAATTTCCGACTTTACCCCTACAGCTCCCACTCTTCATATCCTGCCCTTGGTGCAACCTCTTGTCCCTCCGTTTGGTCTATCGCGGGAACCTGAGATTCCCTCGTAAAAACTTCTTCCTTTTATGGATGCTCGAGAGCATGAACGGCGATCGAGTGAAATCTCATTCCTCGGCCGTTTGTGGGGATCACCACCAGTCTGTTTGTCTGTCGAGCGTAAAGGCGCCGGTGAATAATAATAATAATCTGAGCAGGAGGGGGCAATTCGGTCACCATCATTCCGAACATTCGGATACTAATCATGGCGGTAACCGGTTTAATAATAATAATGATAATAATAATTACTTTGCGTTCGAGAGACTGCACATGTCGCTCAGGAAATCGCTCGTTTTCTTCGTTCACCTGACGGCTAAGTTCCCGCTCGTCATAATGTTTCTACTCATCATTTTGTATGCAATACCTGCGAGTGCGGCTATTTTGGCGCTTTACGTACTCGTTACGGTCGTCTTTGCTCTGCCATCGTTCCTCATTCTGTACTTTGCATATCCGAGTTTGGATTGGCTTGTGAGGGAGATCGTCACTTGATGTTGTCTTGTTTCTGCTGTTTCGTCATGAAGACGCTTGAAGTTAACGTATTTGATAGCTCAATGCAAGAATTTTTTTATTTGTTAATTGCAGTTCTACCAAGAAACGTTTTTTTTTTTCTGTGTATAGTTTTGATTCTAGTGAAGGATGTGGGTGAACTTGATTATAACTCATCAAGCTTTTAGTAGTATTAGGACATATGTTTGGGATACTTTATGTATGGTTTCATTGTTTTTTGTGATCAATACGTTGTACTGTCAAAAAATGTTTTGTGCGATGTTGTGTAACTCCTGTCTCTTATACACATCTAGATGTGTATAAGAGACAGGTGTACAAATCTTCATAACTTACTTTCACATTTTTAGTTACTAAGTAGGAAGTATGGAATGTAATTATATAATTATAGAAAATGATGTTATAGTAATGGTTATCACTAATTTCATTTTATAATTGTACAAAATAATATGCCATTAGTTGTTATCGATCCTTTACATGAAATTTTATATAATTTTATGGTTTTTTTTTAATTTATTGAATTCAATTAATTTGCATAGATTCCATCAAATTAAAATGAAATTATGTAAATATTAATAGATTTTAAAAGAGTTTGTCGAATATTTTTAAATATAATATTACTAGTGTAACACCCGTGTATTTCACGGATTTGTAAAAATAAATACAAATTATACATTCTCGAAAACATATTAAAACCATGCCACAAAATTTTCAACACTAATTATAAAATTTATTTAAAAACAATTTGTATAAATAAATATGAATTATACATTTTCGAAAATATATTAAACCAATGCGACAAATTGTTGAACTCTACTTACGATTTTTTTTATTAAAAATAGTTTTCTTGTACATAGTTCGCATCAGTTTCTATATATATTCTATGTAAAATCGTTATTGTTTTTACGTTCATTTTGGGATGTTTGTGAAAAGATAACATATTTCAATTCTGGTCATATCCTACTGATTACACACTTATGACTTTCATTTTAAATGTTGTGGAACTTCTTTGTAAATTACATTTTTCATCTGGTTCACACTCACACCGTTTTCGTCGTAGCATAGAATCTTCAAACCTTTTCTGTTTTTGACTCTCGAGATGGCCACAAAATTGACCATGACTGAATACTGGCTTTGACAGATACAGACCAACAAATGAGAGCGTTTGTCCTTGACTCGTATTTATAGTTATGGTAAAGAAAACAATAATTGGAAACTGCCTCCTTTGAAACTTAAACGACAATTTGCTATCCGATAGAATTTCCGCTTCGATGATTCTATCGCCAAGCTGTGTCACAACCAACCGCGTGCCATTGCATAATCCTGAGGCTTGATCCATATTCCGTATCAATATCACTGGAACTCCCACCTTCAACCTCAATATGTGGTTTGATATTCTTGAACACTTGATCGTGTTTAAGAAGTAGGTTGAGTAAACCTCATTCTGATTTTCTGAATCCGTAAAAGTTTTGCATATGCTGTCAGAACTAAGATATTCCTTTTCCTCACCTGGAATCATAGACATCACATAATCATTCACCTCCTCCACAATACTATTGGTCGGTGCTAGTATTGCTCTTTCTTCCAATTTTTGAAAATTATGTTTCGTGCTATACTGCACTGCATTCTAACAAATAATAATAAAATAAAGGATACCAAAACCCCTCAAAATAGTTCATAAAACTCAAAACTCATGAGGAGCATATAAAAAAAATTTATGATTCGTCAACTCATATATACATCTAAAACTCAAAAATACAACCTAAAACTCAATAATAGTTCAAAATAGGTTTGCTACCCCTGTTTACCTCCAAGTCTTTGACTCTGCAAAAGTGGCTCCTTAATCACGCTAGATTATTTTTAAATAAGCTAATGATTATTCTAAAAACTACCCCATAAGTGTGGTGTTTCTAATTGTGTAAGGGATGGATTTTTAGAAAATTATATTTTGTACTATACTGCACTGCATTCTAACAAATAATAACAAAAAAAAAAACCCACAAAATACCTTTCGTAATTAACCCTTTTTCTATATTTAATACGTGAGAAATCTCTATCAACGATAATAATCAGAAGATATTATATACATGTAGTATCATATAAAGAAACAACATTGTTCAATGGCTTATCTAACAATGAGCCAACCTCATGGGACAAACCCCAACCTTTGCTCTTAATTACAAAATAGAGGAGCATATAAAAAATTTAAAATTATCTAAAACTCAATAATAGTTCAAAATAAGATCATATCAAAGATTCGATATTTCAAAATCTTCATCACAAAATCAGCTTATATATACATCAAACCTTCAAGTCGAAAAAAAAAGGTAAACAAAACAATAAATACAAAAAATAGAATTGAAATTACCTCGTCATCCATTAGTATGAGTTCGATGGTTTTCTTGTCTCCGGGATTGTTCTGCGGGTGCGTGTACCACATTGGTTCATAGCGGACCTTAATTTCTCAAGTTTCCTTCTCTGGAGTAATTTGAGAAACTCCAAAAGAAGGATTGATCTCCATGGATTACTATGCGGATGTTAAATTTGAAGACTCGGTGTGCTGGGAAATGAAGATTATGGATACAGACCGACCGAGATTTGGAGATTGGGAGATTGGGGATGTTAGATTGAGATGCGGATATTAAATTGATGACTCACCTGAGCTGAGATTGGGGATATATAGATTTATAGGGGTGATTTAAGGTAGTATTAAGGAAATAGGATTTTATTTTTGTTAATTATAGTATTGGGACTCGTATTATTAGGTTATTTATTAGGATTTTATTTTTAGATTTATTTTATTAATTATATTGTTAGGACTCCTACTGTTAGGCGGTTTATTAGGTGGTTTTATTTAATTATGTTTCTTATTTTTTGAGATTTATACAAAATCAAACAATAATAATAATAATAAGATAAACTATATAATATGAAGGACAGTAGCATGCAAATAATAATTGTCTGCGGTTGTTTTATTTTCTTTTTTTCGGATGATTATGTTTCAATTTCGTTATTCATAATATTAGATTTTATTTTAGGTTGTTTAGGATTCTATTTTAGGTTGTTTATTTATATTATTGAATTATGACAACAAATACTAATTTTCATAATTTATCAACATATAAAAACATAGTGCAGCTGTTTTGTTTCCTTTTTTCCGAATGATTATGTTTTTTTTTTCTTCATATTATTAGAATTATATTTTAGGATTCCAAACTCGTATTTTGGGGAAAATTCCTGCAATTTGCTATTCAATTGTTTAAAAATTTTAACTACAATTATCTGTTTCAGATCCAACCCAATTTTTTGTAAATTGCTTTATTATAAAGGAAGTAGTATACCTTAAATAATTTTTCTAATATTACTATTGAAAATCTCTAAAAAAATGTACCAAACATTTATATGCATATACCAATGGTTGTCATACAATCATGCATGCTAAGTTTATTTGCTAATTAATCAGTCAAAAATGTTGTGTACCATTAATTCCAAATACCTATCAATAAATACCAAATTAAAATCTAATAATACGCAAAACACGTACAAACTTTCGCAACAGTACAAACACAGATCCAAAATATTTTTACAATGTTTTTTTATCCCATAGTATTAGAATTTTATTTTAAGTTGTTTAGAATTCTATTTTGGGTTGTTTATTTATATTATTGAATTATGACAATAAATACTAATTTTCATAATTTATTAATATATAAGAATATAGTGCGGTTGTTTTGTTTCTTTTTTTCGGATGATTATGTTTTTATTTTTTTCTTCATATTATTAGAATTTTATTTTAGGCTGTTTAGGATTCTATTTTAGGTTGTTTATTTATATTATTAAATTATGAAAAGGAAAGTAGTATATTATTAGGATAATAAATTATAATTTTGTAATTTATTAATATATTAGAATATAGTGAGGCTCGGATGACACGTAAGTACTCGAATCACCAGAATTTTTTATTTGCCAAACGAAGCATATTGATATTATAAATTTGTAATAACTTATTTGGAGTAAAAATAACTCAAGAGGATGTACGATGATTCTTCATTCTTAGAAAACTTTTATAAAAAAACTACTTAACTGAAAAATATGTAATACATGATTTTGTCTTATTTCCCTTTTCTTTTAAAAAGTCAATGCAACTAAGTTTATAATATTTTAAAAGTCACCACTATACCTTGATATTAGATCTAGATTTTTAATTTATGTTGTAATTAATTAATTATAATAATTATATATTATGTGAATGACCTTCCTGCCCCTAAATCCTAATTTTGTACCTATAAAGAGACTCTAGTGCTCATAATACAATGCACTCTTTCTTCACTCTCTACTCTCATTTCTATCACTCTCTTCTCCCTTCTCTCTAATTCATAACACGTTATCAGTACGAATTTCTAACTAGTTGAGATTGATCGAAAAATAATACCTTTCAAAACCAAACTTTCATAGACCAAAATAATAGAAAATTTTGTGCGCATAATTCTCTGTGCAAAAAATTTGCATAATCATTTCATGAAGTTTTATTCTGAACGGTGGAGATCTTATTTTGATTTATATGGAGTTCAATAATGGATTTTGAACAAAACAGTTTTTGTTCATGGAATCGTCAGTGTAGATATTTTTCGAAAAATAATTCACACAATCTAACCATTGGATCAAGTTGATATTTTTATATATTGTTTAAAACATATAAAGGTTGATTTTGGATGGTGGAGATCAGTTTCATATGTCTCTATCATTATCAAAAGGTCACGGATTTAAAGTTATTTTCTGAAGAAACATAATGAGAAATCGATTTCTTCCACCGTCGATATATTCTTGTAGTTTGTAGAGAAATACAACCATATTTCAATATATTCTATTTGAATATTATGTATTCTTGAAAAATACTATGAGATCTACAATTGCTCTTGAAGAAGCAATTTTTTTATTGAATTTTTATTTTACTATTTTATTTTTCTATCATGTAATTTAATTATATCATTTCAAGTTGTTTCTCCTGAAGTAGAACAACTAAGTATATTATTCCAAAAGAATATACGTACGTATTCTTATTTCATGTTATAATTCAATATTTTTGAAGAATATATATGTTTTTGATAGAACCATTCGTACTTGTACTCATATTATATCATAATTCAATATTCCTGAAAAATATAGATTTTTTTAAATCTAAATTAAATCATTGTGATCTTGAAGTATCGCATGTTATGATATATGATACTTATTCCTGATTATTTTTTTAATATTTATGTCTTATTGACATTATAGTTCCAGATCAATATTTTTCTTCATGAGATTACCTTCATTTTTCTTTCGGGCAATTGATGAAGGAGAGCTTGTCCACAATTTCATCAAAAAGTTTTGAAAATCTAGCCACCGACACATATTGAGCATATTCAAAAAATAATGTACTTTTTTTCCTTCACTCAAATTTTTCCTTGGAAGGTTTTGACGTAACACATTCTTTGCATAATATTATATTTCAAAGTTTGAAGACAGACAAATGATAAACTCGAGAACTACTACCAATTGAAGTCATGGAGAGCAGTTGTACTCTTTATCCTTCTATTAGTTTTTTGTCCCACAAGATTTTTCTGACAAGGTTTTAATGAGGCAGCAACACTATAAGTGTGAAAAGAAATATTTCGTATATGACACAACTCATATGTGTTTACACAAAAGCTGACAATACAATATATATATATATATATATATCGAACTTACACACACAAGATTTTCAAAAGAATGACGACACTGATATCCAAAAAATTCACTCATATGATAATTTGGCGAATTTATTGACGAAAGTATTGTCATCATCATCGTTTAGAAGATTGGTATACAGGATTGACATGCATCGACTAAAAGATCTATAATAAAACATCTGGGCTTTATTTTTAAGGTCATTCAAGGGGGAGTGTTGTAATTAATTAATTGTAATATTTATATATTATGTGAATGACCTTTCTACCCCTAAACCCTAATCTTGTACCTATAAAAGAGACTCTAGTGCTCATAATACAATACACTCTTTCATCACTCTCTACTCTCATTTCTCACTCTTTTCTCCCTTCTCTCTAGTTTCACAACAAATTCAGTAATATTGATATTTTCCCTTCGTTTATTTTTATTACAAGATAAATATTATATCCTCCTACTTAATAAGTGAGAGAGTAGTTTAGAAAAACAAATAAACTATTATGATAAGAAATATATATTTTACATTGTCTTTTTTTTTAAATAAAAAAATATTCTATAATTTTAAAAATTAAAATAAACAAAATTAATAATAAGATCTCATTATATTTATGTGTCAATATGATATGTAATTAATGTAATCATTGTTTAACATATTATACTGATATATGATGATTTCTAAAAAAAATCACGAGACAAATAAAATAAATATTTTTTCTCATTTGTAAGTTATAATAACTTCACATATCTTGCTCACTTACATTTTTTCCTTATAAATTGATTATATTATATTTTTCAAAAAAAATGAATAATTATTTTAATACTAGAGTGATAAATAAAATTAATATCTTTTAATAATATATATATTTTTTTATTAATTATCTAGATTTTAGAAAAGTGAATTGCATAAAACTCTGAGGGTAATGAGACAAGATTTTGATAGAAATTGTGTAAGTATATTTTTAATTATAAAATTATAAAATTCTATAGAATTCCATCGTGTAATGAAATCCACAAAAAACCAATTGAAATTGAGTATAATGGATCTATAAAATTTCAATTTGAGAATATCAATATTTCATAGAATCCACAAAATTATAAATTGAAGATACCTATGATTATCTAAAATTTTAAAATCTACTCAATTTTACAGTGAAGAAACCCCTAATTTCATTTTAGATTTATACAAAATAAAAATAATATTACATTAATTGTTCTCAATAATTTCATTCGATAAATTACAATACATATTCACCATCACATTTTCTTCAATTACACATTCGGAAAAGAAAGACAATCCAAACAACAACAAAAATCAAGAGATCACACTCTCCAATGCTCTTCTTAAGTGAGATCTCATTGTGGGTTAGCAAGACCTGATTTATTTATTATCAACAAGTGGGATAATTTTTTAAAAAACAAAAACTAAGAGATTTATATCCCTATGAAACCATATGATGAAAATGCGGATGGAGTTGGGAAACTTTTGTGTTTTTTATTTTCAAATATAATAATTTAAAATAATAATTAGCATTTCTTAATCAAGAAACAATGCTTTCAGTTATATTTAAAAGTCCAAATAGAACCATGATTGGTTTAAAGAAATGTGAATTGTGTCCATACCTTTATACTTACTTGTAAATTAATATTTCTTTTTTCCGCAAATTAATACTAGAAAGAAAGTAATAAAACCGCAACTAATTTATTGGTCTATAATTAACCCAGTTTCTTGAGTATTCATTTCCTTTCTCAACGCTCTTCTTTTCCTTCGTGGAAAAAGCAGCAAAATAAAACATCTGGGCTTCAAACGAAGGGTATGCCTAAAACTTACGCCTGGGTTTTCACCATTCAATACCAATTTGATTTTTATTTATTTGTAGATGTGAATTTATGTGTTTTCGTTTGTTCTGGATATGAAAATTCCCCTTTGATCACCTTTTTTTTTTTTTTTAATTATATATATTTCTGCCTTTGTTTCGGGAAAGGGGTTTGAGAGATTGATTTTCCTTTGTGATCCATGGCCGTTGAGTGGTTGAAATTCTCTTCTGCAAGCCCCTATTGATCGATTATTTATTTGTTTGTTTGTTTGCTTTTGTGATTGGCTTTATTTGTGTTTTTTTTTCAGGAAAAAGGTATTTTCTCAATAGGTTTGTGTGTATTTGTGTGTTTCATTTTGCGGTTGCTTTGTTTTTGAGAAATTTGTGATGATCAATGGGTTAATGATATGGAAAGATGTTGGTGATGTTAAAATTCCTTAGAAAGTTTTTGTTTTCTTTGATTTGTTTTTATTAATTAATTAGAAAACCCTATACAGGGAAAATAATTCATCGCAAAAAGTTATGCTTTAATTTAATTTCGCGACGAATATATTGTTTTAATTTAATCACTTGGTAATTGTCATCTTTTATATTGCTTTCATTTGAATATATTGTTTCAATCGAATCACTTGTTTTGTATTTGATAGTTCATTTGTCTTCTCCTATCCTTTTGCAGGAGTTTTTGGGTTTATCCAAAATTCTCGTTCCAGGTTCATTTTCATGGCCGAAAAAATGATAACAACCCTCGAAAAGTACGAATTCGACAGCCCGGAAATGGACTCAAACTCAGCTGAGAATCCACGTTCTCCGTCTAGTGCCCGAAGGCACTCTCTGAGCGAAAAACCCGACTCCACCAAACGCAGAGTTCCAATTCACCTCAGGTCCTCGACCGGTTCTTGCCACGATCTCTGCAAATACGGCAAAAAACATTCCTCTGAAGAGAAAATCAAAGAACCCTTTCGAAAACGTATCTCAAAATCTTTGCCAAACGAGCTCGTCTCTTCAAAGACGATTGTCTCCGAACCTTCACGTGCAGCAACTTCAAAATCGTCACCAAGCGAGCCGAAACCCGTAAAAACGACGGCCCCGGGTGTACAAAATACGAAAAAACACTCGCCTCTGGTGAATATTTCACCAAGGCAAAGTGCTTTGTCCGTAAATAAGACCCGTTCGCGGCCGAATTTATCATGCTCTGTATCGGAACAACCCCCCGAGATTATCAAGCGGGAAATATTATTATCCTCGTCTGAAAAAGTCGAAGCTCATGTAGACGAGGGTAGCTCTAATGACAATAAAATTTTTAGGGCGGATAAAAAGACATCTGATCAGTCCGCGAATCGTTCTTCTTCAGAAAAGTCGAATCTAATTAAGGTTAATAGGCCATTGGTTGCTTCTAGCCGAAAGATGACGTCAGCAGTGACGTCAGCGGGTAAAGCAACGGAAGCTCCATCTGCTAGATTTTATCTCGGGAAGACGGCGTCCAGTAAAGCAAGAGAAGAAGCTGGAAGGGTAAAATTGTCATTGTCATCACCCGTGAAGCGTCGGAGCAGGACCGAGAGATCCAATGGCGAGGCTTCTGAAAGAACTTTGCATGTCATCAAGACCGAAATGGAGGAAAACGCGCTGAGCCCTAAAGCAAGAAAAGCTGGAGGGGTAAAGCTGTCATCTCCTTTGAGTCGTTCAATAGGGATTCGCGTTATCAAGACCGAAGCAGAGAGCAATGCGTCGACGTCTGCATCGTCGCCCGTATCTTCGTCTCGTGCAAAGTCTCCGTCTTTGTCGTCTTACGAAGAAAAAGATGAAGATGAAGAGATGCAAAACACCGTATGCACTCGTGCAGAGTCTCCGTCTTCACCGTCTCACGAAGATGACGATGATGAAATGATCGATCACAGTAATAACGAGGCGGACGAATTAATCGAGGACAAAATCGTATCAGAGATCGAAAATCACGACACGAACCCATCGTCATCTTCGTCTCACGAAGAAGAAGAGGAAGACGAAGAGATATATCCGTCGTCTTATGAGTCTTCGTCTCACGCAAGGTCTTCATCACTGTCATCTCTCGAAGAAAACGAGGAAGAGATCAATGGCGAGCTCATTTCCGATAAAACGATATCTACGCATATCGGTAAATCTCTATCCCCGAAAGAAAATCGGACGTCTCTGAGAAAGAGTCGATCGCTTCGTTCCGGCGATAAAAATAATTGCTCGCCCGTGAAGTTGAAGTTTAGAAGAGGAAAAATAATTGATCTCCAGACGGAAGATAACGCCCCCAAGAGGCTTAAATTTAGGCGTGCAAGAAACGGCGATAATAATAACATAACGGATGATTTTGCCCCTGAAGGCAAGAAGTCTATTGCTATTATGGAGACGGGCAACGTAAAACCGGGGACTCCTCCAAACAGGACCTTAAGAAAAGCGGATTCGTTTATCTCCGACAACAAGAAAAATTCTACGGATGTGAAACCGGGAACGCCAAACAGGTCCTTAAGAAAGAGCCGATCGGTTGCCTCGGAGGATAAATATCGCTCTCCCGTGAGTTTGAGCCGCAAGGAAAAGACGGTGGACCCTCAGATGGGCAACAACAGTCCCACGAGACTGAAATTCATGAGGGGTAGGGTTTCGAGGGTTGAGGATGCGAAAAGTGATTCGCGGAGAAAGAATATAAAGAAGGTTGGAGGCAATAATGAGGCGGCTGGTTTTGAGGTGTCGCCGAGGAATGTTGTTTTGAAGCATCCGGAGGTGCAGAGGAAGAATAATGGGCAGATTTTGTTGAATAATGTAATTGAAGAGACGGCGAGTAAACTTGTGGAGAGCAGGAAAAGTAAGGTTAAGGCATTGGTGGGAGCTTTTGAGACGGTGATCTTGTTGCATGAGCCGAAGCCTGCTGCTTCTTCGCATGCGGTCGGTTGAGTGGCGAAGAAATTCTTACTGTGATCGCGTTTGTTAGGGTCCTTTTTCTTCTTCTTCTTCCCCCTTTTTTTTTTTTTTGGAGGATAATTAAGTTTTTGAAATATTTGTGCAAGTAAAATATTTTATGCTGTTGAGGATTAGAATTAGAGCACAAGGTTGGAACAGTTTTGTTTTGCTTCTAATTTTTATCTTTTTTTTTTTCTCCTCATTGTGGAAAGCTTGTTTGGGTATACGTATATTGACAAACTTTGTGATTCTCTTGTGTACGACGTGTGTTTTTGAAAAGTTGTTTTCTTGGTTACCCACAATCATGCTGTTTGTTTGCTTTTAATTTAATTTTCAGATGATATATGAATGATTGCTGTAATTTTTTTCTTTTTATTTATTTTTCTTATGATACATGAAATATGATTTTCCGGTAATGAATCACATAGTTGGAATTTGGAGACTATGACATACTACAAAACAAAATTGAAAAGTTATTTTTATTGGGGTTTTGTGTTTTCCCTGGATACATCCTCCATGAATTGGGCAAGAAAAACAAAAAAGAAATTGTACTATCGAACTAGTAGTTTGGAATCAGGGATGGGGTTGGACTACAAAACGGTGATATCCACCTATTTGTTAATGTTGTTGACATCCTACCCTATGTGTCAACTAATTATTGTTTCGAATGACATGTAACATCACTTTGTAGGTCCGGATGCTGAGTTGTCAGCTTATGGTGGTTCGGGTTATTATGTTACCTTTTAGAAATTTTTAATCTAGGTATAAAATATAACTTTTTTTCATTTTTATGCTGACCTAAAAAAAGTTAGGGTTTCTGTATTTTTCTCTAACTCTCTCCTCTCGCCGCCCGTGTAAATCACCAAACCCCTCACTCTCTCTCTCCTCCCTCGCCATAATCGCCAGCCCTCATCTGGAAATCACCAAACCCACTCTCTCTATCTCTCCTCCCTCGCCATAACCGACCGCTGTTCTGCCCAAATCATTTCCTTGAATTGCCAATCTACTGCAATCGACCCGGACGGGCATCGACAGGAAATGATTGGGCTGTCGTGCCAAACCCTACTCAAGGCATTGACCAATAAGGGCTTAATCGACCTGGCCCAATACCGTCTCGAGGAGATCGACGCCTGCTCGGCCGAGTAAGAGGTCCACATCAGTTAAGTCTGATTCATGTATTTGTTTTTCGACCCATTTTTCAAACGAAGATTTATGTTCTAATTCAAATCATTTTGATGATTTCAATCCATATCTATGTATTATTTTCAATTAGAATGTTAATTTGATGATTTTGTGCGAAATGGTTTATATAATTGTTTTTCGATAAATTTTGTTTTTTCCAAATTCGTCGATTTTTGATCCTTTGGAGAGATTAATTGTGGGAATTTTGCGGTTGGGTGAGTTAATCATTGACGGGGATATTTTTATGACCTGAATTGCTGAAATAATTTGTATGATGATAAATGAAATGATATGAATTTGCGTTTGCTGGAATGGTGAAATTGATTGTTTGTGTTTTTGAGTTTATCATTGGATTGATAAATTAGGCTCAGTGTTTTGGAAGATCTAGATGGAGATAAGTGGGTTGACTCGGATTGCTTTATGAGTGAGCAACTGAGTTAGTACAAGTTCAGTTCTTGGATATGCATAGCCAGCAACTTACTCTAGGCTTAAGATTTTTATTTTGAGCAGAATATAATTGAATATCTTTAATATGTTCCAATTAGATGAGTTAGATGAGTTGTTTCGTTTTTTTTTTTCTTCAGATTTTATTAAAATTTGAATTCAAGTTTTGATTTAATGGATTTTGTTTGAGGAATTGATGTGCTTTGTTGGAGTGAGGTATTTTTAGATTTATATTCTCTTTTTTGTTTTTTGTACACATCTGGAAAGGTCGTATATCCCCGACCAAAAGTAGGAATGTACCACGACACTAAATATTGTATCTTTTGTGATCTTTTGATTACCAGATGCATTTAAAACAATATCTCTTACATGTGCAGCTCTTTCGAGCAAATTTTTTTTCTGTAGCTACATGTGATTGATACAGGGATCTCTGCTTAATTCCGTCATTTTCTCATTTTTTCAATCCATCATCTGATTTGGAGCATGTGTGGCAACCGAGTCGACATCTGAAGAATCAAAATCCGACCAATCCACGACTGCAGAAATGGTGAGAAACTGCATCCTAATTAGTTGGTTAGATCATATTCAATTTTTTGAATCGTATTTTGAGCTCTTCGACTTCATCGAATCTAATTAATCAAATATTTTTGTTGGGAACTCATTTTTATCCAGAGTTGTCTTTTTGATTATTTATATTGTTCGAGAAAAGATGACGAGTAGATGCCTGAATTTTATATTATCGGATAATGTGATTGTTTTGAACTCGAAAGTTCATGTTAATGGGTTTGTAAATTTATTTGACTTTTCTTTGATATTCTGGCTGAGCATATTTGGGGGCGACAAAATTAAAAAATAAAAGTTGAAACTTATGGATTTAGTCAGAAAACTTCGCCAGAATGTTTTATGGATTCAGACGTGAATCAAGTTTTTTTTGTTAATTGAAACCTATGGGTGTTTTTCTTCCTATTTTTTTGAACAGAGCAAACATTTATAAAATCTATTCAGAGCATATTTGAACTCCGTTTTCTGAAAGTTGAATTACAAGAAAGAAGAATCTCCATTGTTTGAAACTGAATTTGAATATAATTTAGTTAGCGATTTATAAGAATGGCTGTAGGAACTTAGAGATGGTGAAAATGCAGGCCACATATTTGGATTGTGCACATGCACTCTAGAATAGTCATATGTCTGATACTATTCTTTTACTAATCTTAGCTAGATCATATTAATGTCAATAATTGAAAGTGAACATTCAATATTTCATAATCTTTTGATTCTCCTAATTCGATGTTGTATTTTATTTTGAATCAACTTTAGTTCTTTAATCAAATAAGTATTTTATTCTGACCGTTGAAGAGAAACAATCTGACGGCCACACTGTGTGGAGCGAGCAGAACCCAAGAGTTGGGTAGAAATATGGCTTCAATTGCAAAATACCGTAACTCTTGAAAGGAAAACATGTACACTCTCGACGATAACTTGGAAGAGTTGATTCGTAAAGTTGCGTGCAAATGGAGTTTTATAGAGCTGATCCATAAATTTAATCATTGATTTGTCAAGTGAAAAGAGGAAATTAGAAGTTAGAAGTTAGAAGACAATTGAGGAAGAAATAAGCTAAGAGGATATTGGCTTCTAGCGTGTTTTTGGCTAAGCATTGGGGGTTCTTTTCATCATCTGTCCTTTTGTTTTTGCTGGGATATCTATGAGCATGATGAAATGAAAGAGCATTGCAAAAAGTAGTTTTCTTGAGATCATCATGTATATGTGGTGGAGGGGTGTGTATGTGTGTCTGGTACATATATAAGAGTTGAGACCTCTCTTATATTGTTTTATTTTTCACTCTGGCCCTTATATGTTTGGATGCTGTGATGATGATTGTTCTTTATTTTATTTTATTTTTGTTTTTTGGCCCAGTTGCGATGGTTTTCTTTTTCTTTGTTTATTAACATGTGCAAACTTATCTTTATCAATAAATCGTACAAAAGAGGTGGAACAAAAGCCAATAGCGTCGTAATAGTGTCATAAGTTTGGCCCAACGGAGTAGTCATAAGTTTATTAAAAGTAGAAAACCTAAAAAAAAATCATATTTAAAATTGTATACTCAAAACGTATAACCTATTTAATAATTCATTAATCTTTTATAAGTCACTTTATGATATAAATAAGTCACTTTGTGAATTTAATTAAATTACAATTGATAAATTTTATATTATTATGCATTTTTCCGAAATGCCCGCGTAATACGCGGGTTATTACACTAGTTTAAGCGAGTTTTGGGTGACTTAATATGTTACATATGTATAATAAGTTTTTGGAAATTATTGCTCGGGCGCAAAATTTGGGAAACCAACTGTGGGGTACTTAAATTATGGGAAATGATTTCAGTGACGAAGGCAAAAGAAAATCAAATATTAAAGGTAACTTGGAAAATATGATTTTTTTAGGATTTGTAAGGGAAGAGAATTGGAAAAATAGTAAAGATAAAAATAATTGGAAAAAAATAACAAGGTAAAATGTCATTAAATATAAAACTGGAGCGAGTATAACATTAAAACAAAAAAAAAAAGAGTATTTTACATCAATTTATTGTTGGTGAATATTAGGTCATCGTTGTTGTTTTAGTTTTTGTTAATTATTATTATTGGTTAATATTATGTGATCATTGTTGCGTTAGTTTTTGTTAATTATTATTATTATTATTATTATTATTATTATTATTAGCTCACTATATATTGTTATGAGTTGTTTGTACTTTGTATGTCAAATGTCTAAAACAAATAAAAATTTGTGAGATTATTGGAAAATGAATGTGTGTGCACTGTTTTGTCAGGCTCAAATACGAATACTCATTTTAAGTTTTGTATTATTAACTTCTCTAATCAGAAGTAAATAAAATAAATAAATTTATAAATAATAAAGTTGAAAATAAACAAAGTTTAAGTTGAATAAAATTCTTTCTTAATCACTCAAAATCTCATATTATACAACTTCAGTTTTGTTTAACTTGAAATCAATGTGTATATGTATTGTTTTCTTTTAAATTTTGTTAGTTATTATAGTTTTTTTAATTAAAGCAAAACGAATATTCTTTAAAACATATTTGACTAAATTCAAAAATAATACTTTAAAATTATATACATTGCAATTTTATTCAATTTTGAACTTGATATAAAGTTATTTCTTTCTCATTTAAATTATATATATTTCAAATTCACTGAAGTTATCTATCTAATCACCCATATATAAATGTAAAATCCTCCTAATTTAGTTGTCTACTTCGTTAGGCAAAAAATTTTTGATGCTTCGTTTGCTTATGTCCATACGAACCTAATATCTATCTAGTTTAATATCTTACTATTTTATATTTATTTTACTTTTAATTATATTTTACCAATTTAATAAAATAGGGATCATACTCTTCATAATATACTAACTTAACTTATCATGATAGTAATAATAATTGATGATAATATAAGATACAAACGACTAGATCAGAGGACACGTGGTGAATCAAAGGTGCGACGTCTGCCTGTAATCAACACACGACCTTTGCCTTTGCCTAAATCATCACACGAGCGACCTTTGCCTTTGCTTGAATCAGCACACAAGCAACCTTTGCCTTTGCTTCAGATGCCTGAAAAAAAAAGAGCCCTAGGATCGTCCCTAGTGGTAGATCCTCTAATGCCTAAGTTAGATCTAAATGTAGAGTTGTATTTTGTGAGTGAGAGGTGGAGTGTGTTTTACCTGGCCAAGGTCTGCCTTTTATAGGCAAAGGAGACCTTGGTAACCTAATTTAGCAAATGAAGCATCCCGCAATTGGGTCTTGCGACAAAAGTGATAGTGGTCGGTCACAACTGGGCCTTTGAGGTAGCAAATGTGATATGGAGGTCAAGTCTATTCCGCGTCCGTCGGTTGATTTTTAATTACACGATACACGTGTCCAAATTTTATAGTGCCACATATCCACGTGTAAAATGACATATTTATCTCTCATCACTGCCCCACATTTTTCGTGCGCGTAAGTGATAACGCGTACAAAAAGTATCTCTACACTGAGGAAGTATCCGTCGAACCCTCCTAGATTAATTTTGCACTGATCTAAACGAAATATCCGATATCTCGATAAACAACTTTCTTCTTATTCCTCGTGCCTGTGAATGTCAAAATAGTGAAGAATCCTCGCATTTCTCAATTTGATTGTTTGAGAGAGAGAGAGGGAGAGGCTTCATTGGTCTTGCTATTTGATATAGTGCATCACACCCTTGATACTCTGCAGACTCCTCACTTCAAGGTATGTTTCACTCTACTGCTTCTCAGTAATCAAGCTGCTCAATGGTGTAATTATTTTTTTATTTGTTGATTTCAAGTATTTTTCACTTACATAGGAGACCTTCGGCCTTGGTCTTTAGACCTTTGTTTAGCAGACCTCTAGGATGACCTTAGTTGACCTTTGTAATGGTCACTTGGGGTCCTTCGTTATCTCGTATGGAGACCTTTGTGATTTACCGTATTGGTTCACGAGACCTTCGCCTTATCTTATGAACTTTTTTAAGTTCCCGTGAAACCTTTGTAAAAGTCTCGTGGAGCTTTCATATTGTCCCATGGACCTTTCCTTTGTCTTATGAACATTTTTAAGTTCCCGCGAATTCTTTTAAAAGTCCCAGAAAATCTCCGTAAAAGTCCCGGGAGCTTCCGTATTGGTCCATAGACCTTTGCTTTGTGTTAGAAGATATTTTTCAGTTCCCGTAAGACTTTTGTAAAAGTTTCGTGGAGCCTTTGTATTGGTCTATTGACCTCTAAATGAAATGGGTCGAAGAAGTTTACGGCTTGGCAAAGGAGACCTTTGCAATTCTCGGAGATGCCTTTTTAAAAGTCCCAATGAATTTATGTATTGGTCCATAAACCTTTACTTTATCTTATAAGACATTTTTAAGTTCCCATGAAATCTTTGTAAAAGTTCCGGGGAACATTTGTATTGGTTTATGAACCTTTGCCTTGACAAACGAGACTTTTGCAACTTCCGGGGTGCCTTTGAAAAAGTCCCGTGGAGTTTCTGTATTGATTCATGGACCTTTGCCTTAGTAAATGAGACCTTTGCAGCTCTCGGAGTGCCTTTGAAATGCGGGAGATTTTGTATTGGTCTATGAACCTTTGCCTTGACAAATGAGACATTTGCAACTCACGGAGTGACTTTGTAAAAGTCTCAAAGAGCCTATGTATTGGTCTATGGACCTTTGCCTTGACAAATGAGACATTTGCAGTTCCTGGGGTGCCTTTGTAAAAGGGT
Source organism: Phtheirospermum japonicum (assembly GCA_014905375.1). Lineage (NCBI taxonomy): Eukaryota > Viridiplantae > Streptophyta > Magnoliopsida > Lamiales > Orobanchaceae > Phtheirospermum > Phtheirospermum japonicum. The sequence goes on from BMAC01000216.1 coordinate 1,274,692, forward strand.
CGGGGAGCCTCTGTATTGGTTTATAGACATTTGTCTTGATAAAAGAGATCTCTGCAACTCCTGAGGTGCTTTTGAAAAAGTCAGGGGGAGCCTCTGTATTGGTATATGGACCTTCGCCTTGGCAAAAGAGACCTTTGCAGTTCTCGTGGATGACTTTGTAGAAGTCTGGTGGAACCTCTGTATTAGTATATGAATCTTTGTCTTAACAAATGGGACCTTTGCCGTTCCCGGGAGTGCCTTTGTAAAAGTTCCGAGGAGCCTCTTTATTTGTCCATGGACCTTTGCCTTATCTTAGAAGACGTTTTTAGTTCCCGGGTGTGTTTGAAAAAGTCTCGAAGAGACTCTGTATTGGTCTATGTACCTTTGCCTTGACAAATGATACCTTTGCAGCTCCCAGAGTGCCTTTGAAAAGTCATAGGGATCCTCTATATTGGTGTGTGGATCTTTGCCTTGACAAAGGAGACCTTTGCAGTTCCCGGGGTTGCCTTTGTAAAAGTCCCAGGGAGCCTCTGTATTGGTTTATGAACCTTTACCTTGACAAAAGAGACTTTTGAGATTTGCGGGAGTGTCTTTGTAAAAGTCCCGGGGAGCCTCTGTATTGGTCTATGGACCTTTGCCTGTCAAATGAGACCTTTGTAATTTTTAGGGGTGCCTTTGTAAAGGTCACGTTAACTTCATGGCGATAGTAAATGAAAAAAACTTGATGGTAGGGGATTAAGCCATTGTCACATATCCTCGGTTGCGACCCGAGTATGTTTGTTTGTATTTTTTTTATGTTTCTTGCTCTAAAGTGTATCATTCGTTACGCAAATATGGAGACGCAAAAAGCAAGGAAGCTCAACAAGGATAAGCTTGCGGCTAGAGCTGCTTAACGATAGGCCTCGGGTCCATCGTGTAGGAGGGTTTCTCGTTCACCGACCGAGGGATCGCTGGCACCACGCTCAAAAATTTTTGGCACACGGCCCGGACATAGGTCCACCGTTGGGGGGCTCCTTTGCCTGTCATCGAGAATGAGGCCTCAAGTAGCGCGGGTTCTGACACCTTGGTCTGTTTCTGCCCCTCAAGCAATGTCAACAAGAATGACATTATCGCAAACTGAGTTACTGCGATAGAGATGATGTCCCATGTAATGCATCCCGGGGATGTGGTTACGACTACGGAGGCCACTTTTCAGGACTTGGCAGACGACGGGTATGCTCTTATAGCCCAGGTGCACTGCAATACATTTATTTAATTTTATTATTAAAATGTATTATAATTATAATATTATAAATTTATATTTTTATATTTATTTTATATCCCTTTATATATATATATATATATATATATATATATATATATATATATATATATATATATATATATATATATATATATATATTATTGCTGACGGGCATTGACCCGTCCCGTCAGCAAACCTGTCTCCCGAAAAAAATATTGATGGGTTGTTGACGGGTCGCTGAGGGCCCTTTGCCCGTCAACAATTTTGTTTCCATCAGAAGTCGCCAGCATATGCTGACGGTGTTTTGGCCATCAGCATTCGCCTATTTTATTTTTTCTTGTAATGTCAAGTGAATTCTATTTGCGTGAAATGAAATAGAAAATCATAATTTATAAAATGGGGTAGGGGTTAGTTAAAAAGGATACATATAATTATAAGTGTATATTTAAATCTTACAACCCAAAAGCTATAAGTACAGGATAATGGTATTTGTGCAACCAGTGTTCTCAGTTTAGATTGGATTAGTCGGACAAATCGGGTTAACTATGAACGTCCATGCGTTCAATCCGATCATACGTTATATCGGGTGGACAACTGGACTAAACTCGTTGTCATCTAGATAAAACCGGTGAACCTGTTGGCTAATATAACCTGACATGCAGAGGCAGGTCTATTGCATATTATTTTTAAAAAGAAAGAAAGAAAGAAAAGCATGTCCAGCTTTAAAAAATAATCCAGAAGGAATTTGACATTTGTTATAAAAGAGACAATAAATAGTACATTTACATGCAGTGAAATCTCTATTGATTAATTTAGATTGATATTAAATAATTGAGATACTAATTAACTATATTACTCCCAAATCAGAATTGATAAAATTTATTATTTAATCAAAACAATTAATTGTTCGACTATAAATTATAAATTATTGATGTTTTATTGTAGTAAATGTTTGGACATATGCCATTTGATAAATTTAAAAATATATTTACGAAGTAAAGCAAGATTCTCTTTCCTTCCTTTTTCGTTAAGAAAACAACATTTATTAATGGCGTGTTTGGGTTAGAACTCACAATCCTTCATTGGGATTCAGAATGACAAATACTCGTTTGTTCTAAAACTCAAAAAATCAAATACTCAAATAATAATATTTTAAATAATTAAATGTTACTAAATACAATATAATAACACAATATCATCCACTTTTGAGACATGATTTGACATAAAATACAATATAATAATACATTATCATCCACTTGTAATATATGATTTGACATCTATAGTAAACAGTAGCGAATTTGAATTTTATAACAAACATGAATTCTTACTATTTATAAAATTCTGAATACCCATGATTCTAAATACTAGAATGAATTCAAAATCCCAACGAATGATAATCCAAACATGCCATAAGTTCATAAATTACAGAAAAATTGATCTATTTTTGAGAATTAAATATAGTATTTTCACGATACCATACCACCACTTCTCTGCATTTACATTGACTACTAATATGAGAAATTTAAACTTGATCAAACGATTTCTTCTATTAAATGAATCTCGACAATGCACCGTGAAAACTCCCCATTTTTTGACTTTGAAATTAACAATTAAATCTCAAATAAATATTCATATTTTCGAAGTGCGCACATACACACATTATTTTAAATAATATGATTGTTCACAAATATAAAATATTTTAATTAAAAATATATCATTAATATTGATGCTTGACCGCAACAAGCCACGTAACAACAAAGAAGAGCAAGTAAATTTAATTTCATCCAAATGAAAACAATTTCCTATTATTAATAGAGCGGTGGTTTGCTCGTCTCATGCATACAACATAATTGCTTCTTGACACAGCCGTCACTCAAAAACAATGAACGACCAATAAATTAATACCAACCCCTCGCGATGGCTGTACAAAATCCACGTAAGCCAAAAAGTTTTGCTTGTTATCAAGCTTAAATGACAGATTGGTAAGTTTATCATATGCCGGATATATTTAAAAAAAATTCTTGTTCTAGATATACAACAACTCCGCAAGCCCTTTTCTTCTTCTCCATAAATATATTTAACTTCGTAAAATCCCCAGCACAAAATCTCCACAGTAGCTCAAAATTGACTGTGGGCCGAATTAATATTAGAGATAGGTTGATTCCCAGCATTTCTCGCCAGTTATCTTGTTTGTGTTCTGTCAATTTTGTGCGCTTCAATATTTGCCCTTGCAAATCCCTAATAATTTCTTGTTTTATTTCCCCCTTGTTCATGCGTCTGAACTTGAGGAGGGCTTATGCTAAACCTGAGCTGCTGTTTTGACTGAGGTTAGGTTTATTGATTCTTGATTTCAAGTTTGTCACGATCTATTTTATTTGTTTATTGTTTTTTCCGCGGACATGAAGTTCTTTTTTAAATAAATAAATTGGTATTGAGTTGATTGATTTGGGTTTTATTTCTAGAATCATCATAATTGTTTTTGGATTATTAATTTCCGGTGTGATTATGTGAAATTATAAGTGGGGTTTTGGGTTCTAAGATATTTAAGCCTGTGTTTGTGGATTGCCAATGTAGGTCTTGTTGATTGTTACATGTAAATTTAATTAAAAAGTTTTTTCATACGGTTATAATTTTTGTTTCAAGATTCTTGTGCTTCAAATGCTATTTTCTTGCCTTTTTTTTTCTTTTTTGTTAGAATGGCTCCACTTTTATTTAGTATTTTCAATTAATCATGGATTCAATCTTGAAAATTAGTGTGAATTACACGAGTAATTTTAGGAAATGTTTATTCCTTAGGTTTTGCTAGTTTTTCCTTTTGATTTCAGGCAATGGAATATGTTGGGACTGTTTTAGAATTATCTATAATTGCTCGGTTGTACTTCATTTGTCGATTCTTCTTACATGTATTATTAGCTCTTTTATTCAGTCATGTTTGTTTTTTTGTTTTTTTTAGAAATGATCAATAAACTACAAAATCAATATTCAATTTTCAGGTAAAAAAAAAATGATTCTCACAAAGCAATACCGTTGCCTCCACTCACCAAGCTGCGCTTGTACGAAAGGACACCTCAGCGAAGAGATCATATTCTTAGTATTCAACCACTTAAACTGGAACCCACAATTAATCGCATCCCTTTCCTGCACGTGCAAATGGTTCGACGATCTCGCCAAACGCGTCCTCTGGAAAGAGTTCTGCAAGACCCGAGCTCCAAAAATGATGCTCGATCTCCAGTCCAGCGGGTCCCACAGCGTCGACGGCAACTGGCGGGCCCTCGGCAAGCTCCTCATATACTGCTCGGGCTGCAAGAAGGATGGGCTGTTCAGCACGAACCAAATCCCGGGCCACTTTGTGTACCGGACCCGTTTTTCAAGAACTTCCGGAAAGAGCTTTTTGATGCCCCAGTGTCGAACTGACATTCTGTACGTTTCAGACCCGTGTGAGCATCTGGACCAGGGGGATGAGGGCGATGTCGGGTTTTTTCGCGGGATTTTTAAGTCGTTTGCGAATTCGAAGGTGAGGAAATTGCTGATAAAGAGGTGTGCGCCTCTGCACCCGACAGAGGTGTGCCCCTACTGTAAGGCGAAGCTGTGGAATATGTTGGCGGCGAAGATGGTGCCGTCAAGCGCCAGCTGTCGGTTGGGGGCGTATGATGATTGTATTGAGTATTACGTGTGTCTTAATGGGCATGTGCTTGGGATTTGTACGCTTTTGCCCCTATCGGACACGGATGAGGCTACGGAAGAGTGACGAGTTTTGGTGTGGGACGAGGTATTTCTTCGACTCTGTAGTATTCTGGTTTTCCCTTTTTTTTTTTTAATTTTTAAATTCGGGTTTTAGTTGTGAATATACGGATTAATGTTGGGGATAATTACAAAAAGTACCCATGAGGGAGCTAATTACAAAAAACAAAACAAAAAACCAAATACATTCGAAATTACAAAAGCCCTGTGGGGTTGATTCAGTGTGAAAAATATGGGGCAATGTGAAAGAGGGGGGATGGGGTGGGGTGGGAATGTTGAAATATTTTTTGCTAATGAAGGGGTAAACATAATACGGTAAAATCTGAATGGTATGTTTTGCAATTTTGTAAGATGGCTGTTTTTTTTTTTTGTTATTAGGTCTTACAATCAGGTTACATGAAGATAAAAAGCTCACAGACACAAAACTTGTTAAGGATAATTACAGATGATACCCTTTGAGGTCTAGTTAATTAGGGAGAAAAAACAGAAACAAAAAGCAGTTATCTTTCAAATTTACAATAAAAAACATATAGCAATGTGTGTTATCTCTTGTTAAGGATAATTACAGATGATACCCGAGGTTT
>BMAC01000216.1:1283881-1295839 GCA_014905375.1 Phtheirospermum japonicum
TGTCTGTACTTTCTTTCCACAACTTCATTTTGTTGTGGAGTATAGGCACATCTCTTTTGGTTTATAATTCCATGAGAATGAAACAGAGTAGCACAACAATTATTGATAAATTCCCCTCCATTATCAGACCTGAAAATCTTGATTCCCCTTTCAAATAGTTTTTTTAATCATGAGGATAAATTTTTCAAGAAAATGAGGAACTTGACTCTTGTGTTTCATAATGTTAATTAGATATGTAGCTGTGAGTAATGAGAAAAGCCAAAAATCAATTGGTAGCTTGGATTGAAACAACAATGATCTAGCAACATCAAGAAGGTGTCTGTACTTTCTTTCCACAACTTCATTTTGTTGTGGAGTATAGGCACATCTCTTTTGGTTTATAATTCCATGAGAATGAAACAGAGTAGCACAACAATTATTGATAAATTCCCCTCCATTATCAGACCTGAAAATCTTGATTCCCCTTTCAAATAGTTTTTTAATCATGAGGATAAATTTTTCAAGAAAATGAGGAACTTGACTCTTGTGTTTCATAAGGTAAGTCCAGGTGGGCTCTACTGAAATCCTCTACAAGTGTGAGAAAATAAGGAGTATTGTAAAGCATATTCCTAAAATGAAAAAGTCCTCAGACATCAATATGTATAAGATCAAAACAAGCATATGTATGTGTGGTACTGACAGGAAAAGGTTTTCTGTGTTGTTTAGACAAATGACAAATTGAATAATTCTTTATTATGTCAGCCGAATTTTCATCACAAAAGGATTTCAAAAAGTGTAAATGTTATAAGGTAGAGGTAGAAGAATGTCCTAAACGCTTGTTCCAATTATGAAGCACTTTATTACAATGGAAAGAGCTTACTACAGAATCACATGATGATCTATGATTGTAAGTTGAGTTATGAAGAACATAAAGTCTCCCAATAGCTTTTCCTACACAACTGTGTGAGCAGTCTTCTGGTCACAAAATGAGATGGCCTTCTTGATGTTGCTAGATCATTGTTGTTTCAATCCAAGCTACCAATTGATTTTTGGCTTTTCTCATTACTCACAGCTACATATCTAATTAACAAACTTCCTAGTTCTCTTCTTAACTAGAAAACTCCCTGTGAAATGTTATACAATAAATCCCTAAATATACACATCTCAAACCTTTTGGTTACAGTGCTTTTGCCACCAATTTAACTCCACATAAAGTCAAATTTGACTCTAGAGCTGCTAGATATTTTTTGGGCATTGAGATAGTAAGAACTGATCCAACCACCTACTTACATCAAATAAAATACATACTAGACATCTTACAAGATACTGGACTCTTAGTCTGCAAACCGGTCTCCACACCATTTCCTCAAGTGTTGAAGTTAGTCAATGACGGTGGGGATCCTCTTTTTACTCCTGACAGATACAGGAGATTGGTTGGGAGACTGCTCTATCTTAACATTACTAGGACAAATATCACATTTCATGTTCAACAACTTAGCCAATTTGTAAACAGTCCATGTCAATCTCATTGGGATGCAGCTATTCATCTTCTCCATTATCTGAAGGGCTATCCTTTTCAGGGTCTGTTTTATTCTGCTAATAGTTTCTTTCAGTTTCAAGCCTATAGTGATGCTAATTGGGCTTGTTGTCCTGATTCCACAAGATCAGTCACAATTTTTTTCATTTTTCTGGGTAATTCTCTTATTTCTTGGAAATTTGAATATAGAGCTATGACATCTACTGTTTGTGAAATTCAGGTGGCTTAGTTACTTGGTTGTGGATTTCTCTCTACCTGTTCCTAGATCTATTCCTCTCTATTGTGACAATAAGGCAGATCTATATATAGTAGCTAATACAGTTTTTCATGAGCATACTAAGCACATTGAGATCAATTGACATATTCTGGAAAGGGCCATTCGGGCCGATCTGGAATGGGGGATCAATACGAATAAGGTCTGGTTTCTCCTCAGAAAATAAGCTCGACCAACCATCAGATTTGTTCACTAAAGCTTTGGGCCTGGATTGTTTTATACTTTTGTTTTCAGGTTGGGTATGCTTGACGATGCAGCCCAACTTGAGGGGGAATGTTGATAATAGCAATTAGTCTATTAGTCTAGCTTATTTTGACGGCCCAATAATTTGTTAATAAGTTGGCCGGCCTAGTTGAGGTATAGCTATGTATGGTAGGGTATAAATAAATTTTATCTCTCCTCTTATATTGATAAGAACACAGACACAGAAATTGTTATTTTCTTTCTTGCTCCATGAAAGCTTAATTCAAGCTATAATGAAAATGTATTTTCAATCACTAATTCTACATCGCTTGACTCTATTACATTCACTCGACATTTTATTGGTTGGGTGTTGTTGTATACAAATTTAAAATTTCTCGATTGTTATTTAATAAATAATAGAAAAATATAGAGTTTATAAGTTGTTTTAAAAAATGTGCGTGAGACAAACGGTAGTGTGTGTGTAATTGTATATATAAAAACTGCTTGCATGATGAATGTCAATTGACTGTTTTCATAGTGATGACATATCAAAAATGAACTGAAACTGGGGAGCGAATTTCAAATTCTTGATAACAAATCTAATGAGATCTGATGAACGGTATCAAATAATCTATGGATTGATTCATTTCCCACATCCTTCGGATAGATTGAATATGCATCATGCCCACTTACAATCAAAAACTAATCAAATTTATTCAAGAATTATACAATCAACAATGTAGCATATCCATTAAATCTTGTGTGGTGGCAACAATAATAGGTTATACATTATAACCACAAGTATGAAGTCATGTTGTTTGTGAAAATGCAGCACCTTTGTTTTCAGATGCTGAGCCCGAATCCGATTTTCTGAAGACGAGCTTCTGCTGGGGCAACTGACCGTTGGAAAAGGCCGAAACTTCGGTGTCTATAAATACTGTGTCCTCATCCTTGAAATCTCCTCTTAGGATTCCCCTGGCGAGCTCGTTTTCGACATACTGTTGGATCACGCGCTTCACGGGCCTAGCTCCGTAGTTGGGATCGTATCCAAGGCTACCGAGAAGTTGAATTGCGGCGTCGCTCACTTGAATCTTCATCTTTCGGTCCGCTATCCTCTTTTGCACTCTTTCCAACTGTAGATCCATATTGAAAAGATTAGTGGGGCCAACCCAATTCTGATAAAAACAATAACTTTTTTTTTAATAGAATCTAATTTAAACAGGAAAAGTGAAACACAATAGAAAAAAAAAGGTATCATTTAAACAATGGAAGTATAATAAATGAAAGGGTTAATTACAAAAGGTATCCTTAATGTTTGTTTGACCTAATTACCAAAATGAAGAGAGAAAAAAAATGGAATTTTACTTTATTTTGGACATTTACCTCTTTAAAAAGCAAAAAATTCAAAACCTCCCTTCACATTTAACCAAAATATTACAATTGGCACTTAATTTGACATTGAATCAAACTTCAGGGGTGTGTTTTGTAATTTTGTAAGTTAGCTGTTTTTTTTGTTTTTTTGGAAATTAGATTGCCTTTTATAATTATCCCTGATTGAAAAGATATATATCAGTCTTCTGAAGTTTCTAACACAGTTGCCTTTCAAAATTACAAATAGCCCCTTACATTTGTTTTTTATGTTACAAACTGCACCCCCCACGAAGGGAGTAATTGTTAGAAAATACAAATCTTAGGTGGTGTTTTTCATACCAATCTTTAAGGAGGCATTTGTAATTTCTAAAGATAGTTGGACTTCTGTATTATTAGGTTAAACCTCAGGGGTGGTATTTTTCATTATCTCTAAAATTAAAATTTCAGAGTACATCACTCCTTCCGTTTAAAATTAAAAATGACATTTTAGCATCTTTTTTTCTCCCCAATTAAATGTCTTTTAGATATATTTTACAGTTTCTCCCAATTTTATCCCATCTCAATCCTTTAAAAAAAAAATTTGCTTTTCAACTTACTACTAATGCTTAAAAAAACACTAACCTGTAACTTAACAATACTGCCGATCTGATCACGATCAAGAGGCTGGAAAACAATGTACTCATCAACGCGGTTCATGAACTCGGGTCGGAATATTCCTCTCGCAGCCTCCAGAACTCTCTGCTTTATAGTCTCATAAGCCATCTCCTTCGACACGTCATCATTTTCCGTATTCAGTATATACTGTGACCCTACATTCGAAGTCATTATAATAACTGCGTTCGTGAAGCTCACAGTCCGCCCCTGCGAGTCAGTCACTCTACCATCATCCAAGATCTGAAGAAACACATTAAAAACATCGGAATGAGCCTTTTCAATCTCATCGAACAAAATAACAGCATACGGCCTCCTACGAACAGTCTCTGTTAATTGCCCTCCTTCTTCATACCCAACGTAACCAGGAGGTGCACCGATTAAACGTGAAACCGCGTGTTTCTCCATGTACTCGCTCATATCTATTCTCACCAGAGCTTCCTCCGTGTTGAATAGATACGAAGCGAGAGCCTTAGCTAGCTCGGTCTTTCCGACCCCAGTGGGGCCCATGAACATAAAGCTGGCGATCGGACGGTGAGGATCAGAAAGACCCGCCCTCGATCTCTGTATGGCCTCGGCCACTGCTCTTACTGCCGGATCTTGACCGACGACGCGGTTATGCAGCACTTCCTCTAGATGCAGTAATTTTTCTCTCTCCGATTGTTGTAGTTTCGAAACGGGTATTCCGGTCCATTTACTAACGATTTCGGCAATATCGTTTCCGGTAACTTCTTCTCGGAGCATGGACTTTCCAGATTTCATGTACTCATCTAGTTCTTTTTCTGCTGTTTCGAGCTGACGCTGTAGAGAATTTAGGCTACCGTATTTCAATTCGGCTGCACGGTTGAGATCATACTCTCGCTCAGCCTGCTGGATCTCCAGATTAACTCTGTCCATCTGTAAAAGATTAGTTAGAAATTGAATTTTAAATAAAGTTTTATTTAAAAATACTTTTATGTCAAAAATACAGAGACTTAAGAACATACCTCTTCTTTAATAGACTGTATCCGCGTCATGACTGTTTTCTCATGCTCCCACTGCTCATTCAGCTCAGCTTGTCTTTTCTTCAAGAGAGACAATTCAGCTTCGAGGCGAGTCAATCTATCTTTTGTTGCTTTGTCAGTATCATTTGTCAGAGATAGCCTTTCCATCTCGAGTTTTAGAACTGTGCGGTTGATTTCATCAAGTGCTGTTGGCTTCGAAGTAATCTCCATTTTCAGTTTGGCAGCAGCTTCATCAACTAGGTCAATAGCTGCAAGTGGAAAAAGTAAATACAGCAAGTCGATAATATGTTTCTGCTACTTTGTTTCGACCTAGAGGAAAAATCAATATCTGGTTGAGATGCATCAAGAAGTGCATTTCCATAATATAATGGGATAATTACACAAATGACCTTCGGGGTTTGACCTAATTAAAATATATATATATATATATTTCAAAATCACAAATACCCCCAAGGTATAGCAATTACAGACACACCAGCTTGAGGTTTACATTTTCTTAATTCATACACCCCTATTGAGGGTACAATTTGTAGAGTAGAAACAAATATTAGGGGGTATTTGTAATTTTGAAAGATAGTTGAGGTTTTTGGTAATTTTCTAGACAAAACCTCAAGGGTATTATTATTATTTTTTAATTAATGTTTTTGTGATTAACCTTTGGGCATACGGATTTGGTTTTGTACCTTTGTCAGGAAGAAAACGTTCACTGATGTAACGATCGGACAAAATCGCAGCTTCAACAAGTGCACTGTCTGAAATGCGGACTCCATGATGCAACTCATATCTTTCACGCAAGCCACGTAGAATCGAAATTGTGTCCTCTACTGTAGGTTGGTCGACATAAACTTGCTGGAACCGGCGTTCCAGGGCTGGATCTTTTTCTATGTACTTACGATACTCATCTAAGGTGGTTGCACCAATGCATCGGAGCTCTCCACGACCAAGCATGGGCTTTAAGAGGTTTCCAGCATCCATTGCACCATTGGTGGCACCTGGAATACATGAAATCTATGTCTAAGGTCTCACAGGACTAAGGAGGTAAAGGCAACGGACTTGAAAACAAAAACAAGTACATGCAAACAGGTATATATGCGACCATGTCCAAAAACTAGAATAAGGTTGCAGACAACCCTCAAATATGAGATACATGTCCTATTTAGTAACAATAGCATACCTGCACCAACTACCGTATGAATCTCATCAATAAAGAGGACTATCTGGCCATCAGAATCAGTAACTTCCTTAAGCACAGCCTTCAGTCTATCTTCGAATTCTCCACGGAATTTCGCACCAGCAATGAGAGATCCCATGTCAAGAGATATCAACTGCATCAGAAAGGGGAATTTAATTTAACATTTGTTGTTTTACAAGGAAAGCCAAGAAACACGCACACACAGAGGGCGAGCAAGCTGGGGTTTCAATATAGATAGGTGAGCCTAATATGTAAAACATCACTCACCCGTCGATTCATCAAAGCCTGAGGGACATCTCCTTGCACAATTCTCTGGGCAAGCCTGTCATTCAGGATAATATTATAATCCAGAAACTGAAATAGTTCGATCAAAAAGAGCATTGTGCAGCATTTCTGGTTTAATAACAACCCTATCTGCCAATTTCATTAAGTTACACTAATTTGATTCCTTTCCAAGATTGATAAGAATTGCAAATTTTAAGCATACAAACTACATATAGAAAGACTGAGTAGCCCACCCTTCAGAAATTGCAGTTTTCCCAACACCTGGTTCACCAATTAGAACAGGATTATTCTTGGTTCTCCTGGAAAGAATCTGTATGCATCTGCGTATTTCATCATCTCTTCCTATAACAGGGTCCAGCTTTCCTGCTCTTGCCATGGCTGTTAAATCTTTTCCATATTTTTCTAATGCCTCATATTTTCCTTCAGGGTCTGAGTAAAACCAGAAAAGGAAGATATGCTAAAAGCTATATTCAACAAGAAACGTAACTAGCAAATTCCAAACAAAATAAATAATTCACAGAAATATAAGCTCAAATGAAGAAAGTTATTACCTTGGTCAATAACTGTTTGGCGTCCCCTTATGGCCTGAATGGCATCTTTCACTGTTTTCAGGGATAATTTAAAATCCTTAAATAATTGCTTTCCGAACCGGGCATCATCTGCAAAACCAAGAACTAAATGCTCTACCGAGACAAATGAATCACCGAACTCTTTCTTGTAACCCCTGGCTCGCTGTATAAGCCCTTCCAGGTCTCGACCCAACATTGATCCAGCTGACTCACCAAGAACCTGATATTTTTAGCAAAAAATATATTCGTATCATACGTCATCAAGCCACTTGGTATCCAATCGACAAAAAATATAAAAATTAACCCGAGATGTCAATCTAGAAACGCAACATGTAATGTAAGTTTAAAGAATATCTATAAATTTTTCTAGCTCCAACTAAACTGATGGAATGGTAAAGAAAATTCAAAATTATAACTAGTTAATTTAGCTGCATAGATAATCAGATCATGCATACTAAAGAACGCCTGCAGATTGTCTACGAAACATTAAAACCAAAATTACAAGAGGAATCAGCTAAATTATTAACTATATCAGATTACCTTTGGCTGGCGTTGAATGTACTTATCCGTAGCTTCCAGAAGCCGAGTATTATCCACACCGACCCTCGAAAATATACGACGAGCAAGCCCGTCCTTCTGCTCCAAAAGCGCCTTCATCAAATGCTCAGTCTCCACTATCTGATGATTATTCTCCTTCGCCACCTCCGGTGACGAGACAATCGCTTGCCAAGCCATTTCAGTAAATTCCGCCTGCGTAATCTGCCACAACACAATCGAAAAAACACTCAATCGCATGAAACTCACTTCACCAATGGTTCCAAAATGAAAAAGGAAAATCGAAATCTACAGTCAGCTTACTCTTCCACCGGATGAGGCATCGCAGCGAACACTGAACGAGCGCGAATTCCGAGCAAGCTTATCCGATTTTCTACTAAAATTCACATCGCTGCGCCTCCATTTCAATGAACTAATAGTTCTCGGAGCTCCAGGCTTGGCCGAGAAGTTTACAGATACCATTTGCTGGGGGAACAAGGCGGCTCTACTCGCACAATCCGGCGGCGGCACATTTAGCCGGACAGAGGCGCACGACGCCGTAGAAGCCATAGAAACGCAAAATTCAGTGCGGCGAGATTTAAAGTTAACTGGCGGAGATTGGATGGATAATTTAAGCTGAGAAAAAGTGAATTTGGCGAGCGAATTTAAAAAGGAGGAAGAAGAAGAAGAAGAAGAAAGGGTGTATTCTGGGAGGTTCGAGGGAAAATGGGTGAGGATAAATTAGAGCGTTCGGGATGGGGGTAGTGATTTTTGCTTGAGTTACAAGACTGGATAGAAAATTGGTGCTGCGGATTACACGTGGCGGTGCATGAATGTGGCGTTATACCAGATTGGGGCTTTGTGGACCAGGCTTTGTGAACGTAGGATCTTGTCACCTTCAATCAAATACTAGCAACACACTTGTCATTTTTTATGTTTTATTTTGCACTTCTTAAAAGATAAATACGTGCAAAATCCTGGCTACGCCCAATACACTTGTGAATAAATTCGACTAAATCTAATCACTAGCTATAGTGTTATTACAAAAGCTATCCTCGTGGTTCAACATAATTACGAAAAAAAGACTTTTTATTTTTTTAAAATTACCTCTGTATCTTTAATGTTTTACAGAGAGTTGATTTTGCATTTGCTTTTTTTTTTTTGCAGAATTTCAGTGTAAACGTGTATGAACACCTAATTTTGTCAAACTTTTTTTTTCCCATTATTGGAAAGGGAAATAAGAACATGTGTCATCAAATTAGTGGTTATGATTTCTTTTTTCTTTTATGTTCTCTTTCTATATTAATTCAATTTTTTTTTGTATATTATTGTTTGGTTCTCTATTATTTTAGTATGTTTTTAATATTTTTTTCAATGAACTACTTTATTTGAAAATCGTGATATATTATTAATTAAATGAATAAAAATCTAAAATGTTTTTTAAGTATATATTTCTTTTTTGTACTCTAGAAGCTCTTATTAAAAAATAATTATATTAAGATAAAAATAATTATATCATATAATAAATAATTATTTGAAGATAATAAATATAATCATAATGGGAATGAATCAAAGTTGGCGTTATCTAGACTCTTACTATTAAAATCGGCCTGCAAGAGAGAAAGGTGAAATATGTGATTGGATTCATTTTGCCTTTTGCATTTTTTTTCCATTATTTTTGGTGAATATCAAACTCTCAAATGAGACGGGTATTTTTTATTTCTATTAATAAAAATGTTTAGAAAGGGAAAATTGACACTTCATATGACCATTAATATTACATAGGGATATATATTGTACTACTTCATTTCAAATTTATTTATAATTTTTTACTCCCAATATATTTAAAAAATAGTAATTACATGATTATATTCACTTAGAATAATACGCATTTAAATGACATGCTCTTATAATTTGTTAGAGCCGACTCAAACCCACTCTATTTTTATTTAAATGTAAGTTTGGGATTCTCTTTCTTTATAATTTTTTTCCGCTCTATAAACGATTATTTCCCAATATCCAAAAGATTTGGTATTAGAATGGGTAAATAATATCATGTGGTTAAAATATTAGAAATTAATATTAAATATTGTTTATATGCATACATTTTATATCTTTATGTGGTGTCTTATACAACTATTATGTATATATTAATTTATCAAAATACTGAAAATATTTATCTCGCAGCGAAACCATAATAATAATAATAAATTAATTAATGCATATAATTATTTCATATAATAATTAGTTGTTGTAAATCCTTTTGAGTGAAGAAGTTGCTTGCAAAGAGGGTAAAGGGGCAACCAATTTGCATAAGTGATCTTCTTTAACTTCCTTGATTCCTTTGTTTTTCATTATCATCTCTGACAAAGTCTCCAAGCAAAAAAAAGCAACACCTATCATTCTATACTTTGTTACTTCGAAAGCAATGCCAAGTACAAATTATCATTCTTTCTTTTGTGAAGACACATTTTCAAAGAATATATTTAAGTAAACCCTCAAGTTTGGCGCAATAGTGGTGTGTAAACGTAAGCATTTAAACTTCAGATGTCATTGGTATATTATGAGAGATATACTACACTAATGGTATATGTAATCAACATATATGCAACAAATTTAGGATATTACATATTAAAATATAAACTGACAAATTTAACCTTCCATATAAGGGGAGCAATAAGTAGCATTGTGATTTTTCACAATTTTGCAATGAGAATGTTGCAAAATTCACTGTCATCATATCAACAGAACCAAATGAGGTCAAACTGGAGAATTTCAAGGAGAAACTGGACCTTTGTAACACATACATTATGAATTATATGTTCATCAGTGAACAATAACGAAACCAATCGCCTGATTGCGCAACTATAAAATGATTTGTTTATTTCAAAACAAGGCACAAATCTTTGATTGAAGATAAAGACCATGAATATGGCAAATGTAATCTTGGCAAAAAAAGGAGAAAAAAAAAAAAAGAGATGTCGACTGCTATATGGACACATTAGTCTTGACCAGAGTATGATTCGTGCAGACCTGCGCATCTCAACACTTGCTTTTGCATAAACAATATATTTTTCCAGTTTTCACATCTGCACTGGATCGCAAAATTCGAGTCAAGCTCATTTCCAATGATTTGCTGTAGATGACAATCACAAATTGGTGACAGTTGAAAATAAAAGCTAATGCCGGAAAAGTTAAAAGAGCGTATGGTAAATAAGTTTAAAATATATTTATTTGTGTGTAGAAGCAAAACTACAAGCAGAATCAAAAATCTAAATCACCGCGTGATATAATTAGGGATGATTACAAAAAGTGCCATTGAGGTTTGACCTAATTACAACAACAAAAACTAACTTTCGAAATTACAAAAATACCCCTAAGTTTGTTCGATGTTTAAATTAAGGAGCTAGTTGTAATATTTTCATAAATGTGAAAGGGGGATTTTTATTATTATCTTTATTTTTTTAAGGGGGTAAATGTAAGCCAGAAAAATCTCAGGGATATCTTTTCATAATTGGGCACGGATATTGGCACCCCATGATTTTTTTTTAACAAAAATGCCAGAATTACCCCTCAAACCCTAAACACCCCAAATACACTTCATCTTCTTCACAACTTTCCACCACCACCAATTGCCACCGGCACCGCCACCCCCTGCCGCCGCCACCGCTACCACCGTCGCCGCCACCATTGAAGAACAAAAAAAAGGAAGAAAGAAAAAACGCTGCTATCGTCGTGGCTCCTTACTGCCGCTGCCACCGCCGTCGTCATCTCCGTCGAAGAAAAAAAGGAGGAAAAACACGTTCGGACCAGATTTTCAAACGAGTTTGGAAGACCAGACATGTACATGCCCATGGCGTTCGAAATTCTAGTCCGAACGTGCTTCATGACGTTCGGACCAAAATTTTGTCTTCTTTTTTTTTTACTCTATTCCATTTTGCTGAATTATATATTCGTGGCGATTCTCTTGTGGTTTAGCTTCTTCTTCTTCTTGTTTTAATGGTGGCGGCAGTCGTTGTAAATGGTGACTCGGCGGCCGCATTCGGTGCATGGGCATGTTTCTGTTTATTCATTTTTTTTCTTCAGTGTCAGGCAATGGCGACGGGCGGCGGTGGTGGCGGCGGCAGGGTGGTGGTGGAGGAGGGTTGTGAAGAAGATGAAGTGTGTTTGGGTGTTTAGGGTTTGGGGGGTAATTTTGCATTTTGTATTTTTTTTCATGGGGTGAACTAATAAAAAATGGGGTGCCAATATCCGTGCCCTCACATAATTTTGAAAGTTAGTTGGGTCTTTTAGTAATTAAGTCAAACCGCAAGGGTATTCTATAATTATATAGATCAAAAGCAAAAGTTGATATTTGAAAGAAAAAAAAAAAATATTAA
>BMAC01000216.1:1296973-1337636 GCA_014905375.1 Phtheirospermum japonicum
CATGTATTGCTTTTCAACCTTGCTTCAGCTGTGTGGTTGAAAGAAATTATAGGGCATTATTCATTTTCTTGTTTCCCCCCCACAATAAATAAGCGTATAGGATCCGTGTTGCAATAAATTTTATTTGCTTTACTATTTACTGTTATTTTGACTTGAGGGTCGTACTCGGATTTATTTAAACAATATGTTTATGATGTGATAGATATGTAGATGAACATGCTTTCCTATAACCATAAGCTAAAATTATAACTTCCTCGTAAGTGCTTATAAATAATTGAATTTATTTCTTCAACTAATTTTCTTTTAGAAGATGATTGCATCGTGTTACTTATCAAGTGCTATGGATTGTAGTATTCGAGACTTTTTTGAATGCATATTTTGAGCAGTTAAAATTGTATCTGCCATCAAATTTATGTATTTTCTGTGCTTGTAGACATCTCAGGATTTTACTAACCAATCTCGTAATTATGTAATTTAGATAGATAGCAACCAACATTAAATTTCACCTGCAGTCTTATTCTCTGAATTTTCCTGCATTCCATGTTGTAATAACAAAATAGTTACTATCCTTGACATTATTAAATTATTTTTAGTCATGAATTTTAGGGATAGTTACAAAAAAGTCCCCTAAGGTTTAGCCTAATTACAAAAAAGCCTCGTATCTGTTAAAATCGCCACTTAAGTTTTGTGTTAGTTTTGACAATTACAAAAGATTTTTTTTTTTGGTAATTACCCCTTAATTTTGTGATGCAAATCCTAATATTTGTCCTTTTTAAACAGAGAAAGAAAACGGTCCACGAACGGTGAAAGACATAAAGTTAATAAGCGCAGGAAGAATATTAGAGAACAACAGAACCGTTGGGGATTGTAAGAGCCCGTTATGTGATATTCCAGGTGGGGTCACAACGATGCACGTTGTTGTACAACCACCACCAATGGAAAAAGGTTTGGATTTTTTTTTTTAAACTTCGTTTTATTACTTTTATACGTCGAATGCTATCATCAAGCTTGACTACATTTTTGTATGGTGTTGGCTGAATTTCGATTGCTTTGCATAAATAATCAATTCGTTTCATCTTTCTTGTTCCCTGTTCCCTAAACCCTAACCATTATCTGCATAACTTCGTCATATATACTAAAATGAGGTGATCTTTTGATATGGAGCAGATAAAAAACTGCCGAGTGATCCTAAGCAGAATAATTGTGGCTGTGTGATATTATGAGACGCGGACCCAGCTCCAGAAACAGCACATCCGTTGTTGGCAGGTTAGTGGGCCCTTGAGACGGTTCTTTTGAATTGGTGTTAGGGAGTGTTTGCAGACGTGTTAAAAAAAGTGATCGTCAGCTTTTGGTTGGAAAAAAACTAAAAGAAGTCCTTAATATTTTTTTTTTTCTTTCAAATATCAACTTTTGCTTTTGATCTATATAATTATAGAATACCCTTGCGGTTTGACTTAATTACTAAAAGACCCAACTAACTTTCAAAATTATGTGAGGGCACGGATATTGGCACCCCATTTTTTATTAGTTCACCCCATGAAAAAAAATACAAAATGCAAAATTACCCCCCAAACCCTAAACACCCAAACACACTTCATCTTCTTCACAACCCTCCTCCACCACCACCCTGCCGCCGCCACCACCGCCGCCCGTCGCCATTGCCTGACACTGAAGAAAAAAAATGAATAAACAGAAACATGCCCATGCACCGAATGCGGCCGCCGAGTCACCATTTACAACGACTGCCGCCACCATTAAAACAAGAAGAAGAAGAAGCTAAAAAAAAAAAAAAAAGGAAGTGCAGCAAAAATCCGAACCGAAAATGAATACACAAAACTAAACGGAAAAAAATAATAATCTATGCAGCCAATGTGGCCAAAGTGGGTGGAGCCTCTGCATCCTACGGTCTGTCCTCTCTTTGCATCCATATACAAATTCCCGAGCGTATACCAATATTCCCTTTTCAAGCTCTTAAGATATAGTGTTTGTCAAAATTAACGCCACAGACTGAAAATAATGTGATTCCTCATGCCCAACCGAGCAGTAAAGGTCGTCTTCTTGATAAAATTGGGGCACAACAGCCAAATCAAGAATTTTCATACGCTGTGTCATTTTGAAGAGGCTTTTTATCTATCGTTCTTGCTCAACCAAAATATATAGACAAGATTTCTATACATCGTATATTTGACTTGTAACCATAAATAATTTGTTCACGATGCGTTGGTTTGGTACTACTACTCAAGGACGTGACAATTCCTAATAAAATCATTAGAGTAGTTAACGTACTTGGTCCAAAATGGTCGGAGATGCTCGAATCCAATCTCCAACCATGGTTTTGACTGACCATTGAAGTGAATCACTGCCGCCTTTTTCACGTTTTCGACACTCGTCTTATTCTGATAGCCCAGACCGAGCAGGTGCCAAGTGGGATCGATTGGGTGAACGTGTCCCCTGAATGCAATTAAGGCCGGGGGCAGGGTTCCAAGTTTCCATAATGTCAGGTTTGACTTCAGATTCTGAAAAAATAATAAAATAATATTAATATAATAATTATTAAAAATAATTAAATTAAATTGTAAGAGGTATAGACAACCCACACAGCTTCATCACTTTAGTAATTGAAGAGCCCATAGATTTTACAGTAATGAGTCTTACGACAATAGAGTAAAAAGCTGCATAAAGATCTACAGCATCTGCAGACAGACGGTGAACCATTTTCTTGTACTAACATTGCATTTTAACTAAACAAAATAAATAAAAACCATAAAAAAGATTAATAAAAATGCTCCATTTAAACTGAACATAATTTTAAAAGAAAAAAAAAAGAGCCATAACAAAAATTTAATAAGACAGATGACTGAGTAAATATATTGAGTGAGAAGTTAAACGTACTGCCTTAAGCCAGGAGTGGTAAGTATCTCTAATTTTTGTCTCTCTCCATGCACGCAAATCAAAAACATTCATCCCATACGCCCATGCACATTCTTCTGGATTCAAATTCTTTGCGATAAGCGGATGAGAGAAATTGAAATAGTTTCTGAATCGCTTAGACATAACCCACTCATCTTCGCCTTTACAAGTTTCCACAGCTCCGTTAACTTTTCCATTAAGGTCAATTTCCCAAAGAAGAGACAAATCCCGTTGAATTACGACATCATCGTCTACGAAAACCACTTTCTCGAGGGTGGGGAATAGCTGCAGAATATAACAGAACATTATTCTCGGCCTTGAATAGGAAAAATTCCAATGAGAGGGAGAATATAAAATGTTGGAAGAAACAGTTTGGAAAAGAAATTTTCAGTTCAAGCTGTTAGTAACAGCTAATAGGTGGTTATAAAATGGAAAGTGCCATGTTCCAGGGAAGGGGGAAAAGAGCGTAATCATATTGTTAGGCAAGGTCTCATACATATATCATGGATCCATTCAAGCTCTTTCTTCGTAATAACAGATCAAGAACTTTCACGTTCAAAACAAATTGAGCATGACGGAACATGGAAAAGAATGACTTGAAGGATTCGAAATTAATATGTTGACTAAAACAATTACACCAGCTCAAAATAGCTATGTTCAGGATTTGGGGACTATATTATTTGACTCAATTTGCCTATATATAATTGGATAATACTATTTGCCCCCTGCTAATTTTGACTTCTCAGTCAATTATTGTTTGCTTTCTAATCCACCTGGGCTGAATTATAATATCTGAAAATGATATGAAATTGCAGTTTCCAATGGCATATCTACAATTTCACCTTTTTTAATGGTTGCTTAATGTAGATCACTCCCATCTATCATGGGCAGTTTTAAAATCGATCTAATAATCCAAATAATAAAGTTTGACAAAACATGGAAAAGTACATATACAATCTCAACTGATTACCTCTGGGAGGTATATACGAAGATGATTGAGCAACGAGATATACTTCGGACTTCTAGCCTGCAATTTCGAGGCAAATGTTTTGGGAGTCGTATCACTAAGATTGGCCCCGGCGATGTGATTTCCATGATAGTAATCCCGTATCCCATTGTGGTTCTCCATCGCTTCGAGAACCGGGACATTCTCTCTGGTTAACCAATCAAATTGATGAATACCTTTTACTTCGACTATAGCGGGATGCATAGGATTTAGGGCAAACCACGAATGCATCCCTGCGTACGTTTTTTTGTCCGTTATGACGTGAAAAATAATTCTTTCAGGGTTTAGAGATGACTGGACTGCAGATGCCACGACAACAGAGGCGGCAAGAACGTTGTCTGTTGACAACACAAAGTGATGGAAGGCGTTGTCAGATAGCAGAGGGAGTAACTCAGGAGAAGGTAATTGTCTGCGTGCATGAGCATTGGAAGAATACTCATCAGTCAGCCTCAATGAGAGGCAGTGAATGGCTTTTGGAATTGCACTAGCTGCAAAATGTTTATTCATTAGCTCAGCGAACCTGGATTCCCTAATCTCCCTTTCAGACCTCTCCATCTGTTTAGCAAAAAATAAAATCCAAATTAAAAGAATAAACATGCATCAGAGATCAATATTATTTCCACGGCAAATTTGTCTTCGGACTCATCGTAGCATTTTTTTGTGAGCAAGATTATTTGGACAATAACCTTAAGTTTGAGTAAATGAATAACTCCAAATATTTAAAATCAGCCAAAATGGTCAGGGGACACTTACCATTCCTTTCAAAACCAAAGCAAACTCCTTTGAATTGTACTTCTTGTTTTTCACTTCAGAAACAAGTTGATTAAGAGAGTCAGGGATCTTTAGAGTATCAGGGACCTTCTCAGAGTTCACTTGATTCAAGATTTTTACAAAGTCCTTTACCAGCTTCTGTCATAGTAACAACAATAATAAATTTTCAAGCAATGTTATAAAAAAACGGATTATCAGTATAAGTAATTGTGTCAGTATTTTCCTCTCAAAATAAACGAAAATAAATAAATAAAAATAAAAAGGTGTCAACGCTGCATCAGAAGCAATCAACTGATACAAGCGTCAAGATAATATAAGTTACCCCAGAATCATCAGTTCTGCCAAGAAGCTTTGGCCCCAGTCGTCGTCCCAAACAATCTGAAGTCGATAAAAAAAAAACAAATTTGAAAGTATTAAATTTAAAAAAGGAGCAGCTGATACAAAAGGCACATAAAAAATCAAGAGCCAGGAATGCAGGCAGGTAATAAAATGACACTCACTGCTCACTAGTATGTTTATACACCGAGTCAGTCAAAAATTTTTTCAAAAGTTTTCACTATTTCCTTTTTCTGCTTCAGTTGAAATGCGAACTGTAAAGTTTGTAACAAGCAAACAGAAGATTGCTTGTTCATGGGAACGTCAGCTTGGTAAGAATGGATTCAAACAGAGACGTGCTCAGATAGAACATGGAAGTGTGCAAAAGATCAGCTCATTGCAATCAACCATATACATCATACATGTATAACATAGCCACAAACGTATACAGCTTAAAGCCAGTCAACCATTATCATCAACAAGGGATTAAGCACCCCCAGCATTAACAGCACAAATCAAAATTCAGATCCAACACAAATCCATACAACTTCCAATTTCAGAACCAAATTACGATTTTAAACCCAATCACCTATAACAGTCCCTAATATTATAAATTAACGCCACGAGATCAAAGTAAGATAACCACAAACCCAATCATGACAATTATCAACCAGAGACGAGACGATGGGGAATTACCGAACGAGGAGCACTTGTTGACACCTTCGAGTGTGACGAGCGCGGTTAGTATGAACACAAACGGCAACAAGAACGCGAGTATCAGGATGGTGTGGAAGAGCGTGCGATACGAAATGTGGCGAGGTGCGACCTTGATCTTCATCAAATCTCCGCCCCCTCCATTGCCATTTCCGACGGAGCTGCTCGATGATGAAATTGTTATGCTTCTCATGCTAGGTGAGAAGTGCAGCTGCATCTTCCTCCGCCGCCACTATTCCTCCTCTCTCCGCCAACCCCCCAATAATTATCCAACAAACCGCCACCGGCTCCGCCGCCAATACTCTTCGATTTAAACCGGCAACAAAAATTCCTGGAAATTGATAACGAGCTCCTCACCATCAGATCCGCCCACAAAAGCGATTCGACGATCCTGATATTTCCCCGGCGGTGAACTACACCGCATTGGAAGTTGTACTTCACAAAACCAATCCGTTAACCCTAGGGTCGCTGTTTGCTTTTCCCATTCCCAAATGTGGACGCATACGTATATTTAAAAATAAAAATAAATAAAAAATCGCAATGAATCGAATCGAATCAGCAAATGAGATTAACGCATCAGCTAAATCATCACAGCACCACGAAAGTCAAAATTTCTCTCTCTTACTTTCTCTCTCTAGAAATTTGTTTGCCGCTTGTGTGTTGATTAAAAATGGCTGATGATTGAATTTCTGTCTCTGGAACGGAAGTCGGAGCGAGAGAGAAAAAGGTATTTTTCAGGTATTTTTGGCGAGTTCTTTAATTTTGATTGGCTGATCACTTCAGATCCGTAATAATATCCCCTTTTTCTCCTTATGCTGTTTTGTCTACAACACGGTGACACCTCACCTTTCAAATTTGATTATTCTAGCATAATATTCTTCTTTAAATATAAACTAGTAACCAAGGGTCCGATCGGAAGCACTTTCGTTCATTTTCGTTTCGTTTCACTAGAAAATAGGAAAAATAAAAATTTTAGAAAGAGATTTTTTTGGGGGAAAAATAATGATTGGATATAAAAACTATTTGTTTGTAAGTATATGATTGGATATGACTCATTTCTCCCTTCTTCTTCCCCATTTATCAGCCTTAAATCCTCAACTCCAGAAATCCGGAAAAAGGGCCGGCTCCGTCGAGTAGTAATTCGGCGGCTGATAAGACTGCATCGGCAGCGACGTTTGGAAAGGCGGAAGTGTGGTGGCACTCGACAGTGACTGCGTACGGACTGGAGAATGGCGGCAACGGCGATGGGGCTCGACAGCGGCAACGGCGGAGGGGACGACATCCGCGGCGGGGATGCTGACAGGAGGCGACCGGGCCGCGGTTGACTGACCACTTAAGACCCACGGCGTCGGGGCTCCGAGAGTTGGTGGCGTGGCGGGCCTGCTCGGGTTCCAGCGACTGTTGGTGGCGATCAGATGGTGATGGCGGTTTTGTGGTGGCGAGACGATGTGCAGATGGCAGCGGTGGCGCTCGAACGCGGCTAGGGGTAACCGAGAGTGGCTGCCGGAAAAACATGGTGAACGCGGCTATGGCGAGGAAAAATTCGATAGTGTGGGGGTTTGATTGGTTTTGTGATTTGGGTTTTGGGAATTTGATGGCTGGGTTAAATCGGCAGAGGTTTGGACAAAAACAATGTTGGCCGATGGTGATGAAGAACAGAGAAAATCAGATTTTCTTGTAAAATTTTTACTTGTTTAGAATCACATTTGTTTGCAAAATTTTCTGCAAATTTTTGTTTTTGTGTGTGCAAGATAAAAAGGAGAGGAAAAAGGGAAAGAGAGAGTGGAAAAGAAAAAACTTGTCTGACGAAAAATAAATTAGCATCAATATCTATTCACTTGTTATTGCTTCTTCTTTTTTCACGAGATGAGTGAAAAAAATTGTTATCCAAGCGTCTCCTATGTTGTTTGGCTAAATTTATTTATCTTATAAATTTATACATTCTATAAAATGTTTTTAAATATTATAAAATATAAAACCTTACTGTAAATTTAAGATCTTGAAGTATTTGAATAATATATAATTAAATAACTTATAATATGGGAAAAGACTACGATACATTTACAATACCATACCCATGTATGGTAATCCAATCATAATTTGACACCTCATCCGTATTGATTGATTGAAATCTTTTTAAACAAATCTATTGATTAATAAAGGTAGAAGTATCATACAATGACTTCACTGTAGAAATTCCCTATAATATGTTAGTAATAGTATTGTTTTAATTAAATTATCAAAATAAAAAATAAGCTCTTTTAAAAAAAATAAGCTGGGGTTCCATTGATTATGCCTAAAAGAAAGCTGAGCCGAATAGTGAAAATAAGAAAAAGGGTGCAAATATACAAAATATATGATCTAGCTTAAAATATATCTGAGTCAATCTTACTGTTCGAAGGTGGACGACCCTACCTAGCATAACTATGTAGAGGGAGTAGAGGTGTGACACCCTATCAGGTCATAGTACTCTCAAACAAGAAGACATAAGCTGAATATTATAAGAGAAAATTAAGGGAAGAGGCGAGTTGAAAAGGTAGAGCGAAATTTAACAAAAAAATAGGCCTTACGAAAGTATAAGAGAAAATTAAGGGAAGAGACGAGTTGAAAAGGCCAGAGCAAAATCGAACAAAAAAAGGGCCTTACGAAAGCCTGAAAGAAAAATAAGGGAAAAGTCGAGTTGAAAAAGTAAAATGAAGCCTGAATTACCAATTAGTCGTGGAAAAACTGAATTCATGAGAACTAGCAAAAAATAGTATGAGAAGAGTCGATCTAAAAAGATAAAACAAATTGTGTGAAAGGAGGAAGGAAAAGATATTTGCGTCGAGATATATGGATGATATTCGAGCTGAACTGATAGTTAAAGAAAGGGTTGATGATATTTAGAACGTTATAGAAATAGCCTAGTGGCTATAATGGTAAATTCGTGGGTGACCTCTCTGGGATCTCGGAAACCTCAACTAAATAGCAGTATAATAATTATATCGGATTAGGTAGAGAAGTATCACATTTCTCTCATCTCTTAGCTCAATCCCCCTCATATTTTGCCTATCTCCAAAGAAACTTATCTAATTATCGAAGAAGGTTCACCCAAAAACTCTATAGTGATCATTTTCTAACATGTTTTGGGTTCAGGTATTCTAACTCGTGTGTGTAGCACAACGGAGTTTGGAGGCTCATTTTTATGGGCAGACCACCCTTACTTTTTA
The DNA here is from genome assembly GCA_014905375.1 of Phtheirospermum japonicum. NCBI lineage: Eukaryota > Viridiplantae > Streptophyta > Magnoliopsida > Lamiales > Orobanchaceae > Phtheirospermum > Phtheirospermum japonicum. The sequence goes on from BMAC01000216.1 coordinate 1,305,899, forward strand.
AAAAATTATAAGCTCCCAATATTTTATTTTAAAAACTTATAAGTTTTTTTTTAATTACCAATCAGTTAATAGGAACTTATAAACTACCAAATATCTTATTTAAATATCTTATAAATTATTTTAAATAACTTTAATTTATCCTCTAACTCATTTTCATAATTTCACTACATTTATTAATGATGGTATTTTCATGTCAAATTGTTGTCCGATTTCAGTTTGCGAGTTGCCAAAACACATTATTTTCTCTTTTTCTATGCAAAAAATAATAGTTTATTTTTTTTAAATAAATTGTGGCGCGAAGCCTCTAATTAAACTAAAAAGAGAAGGGGTTGACCATAGACCGATCAACTAGTCAAATCAATAACACTAGTAAAATTATCGTTTAACAAGGAATCCACGCTTTAAGGAACCTTTTGATGGTGCGTTTTTTGGAGTAGAGTCATCATCTTCAGCAATGTCCGCCCAAAATTGTCTAGCAATCAAATCCATTTTACGAAAAGCTGGAGATGAGCTTGTTTCCACGACTTGAGAAGGGCTAAGAGACACCCTTTTAAAATTTTCGATTGTGTTTTTCAGTGTCTCGTGACTCCTATCCATAACACTTTTACGAAAGAGTGGAGTACGTTGTTGACTATCATCATCAGATTCGTCCACTATATTTTGATCTTCTATACATTCGGCATGTCCCACGAGTGATGGCAACGATCCACAGTGTGTGTCGTCTTACTTCGCATCCTCAATCGCCGGACCAATCAAGGTATCCGATTGTGAATCCGGAACAACTTTAGCCATGTTTCTTTCCTTATCCTTGCAAGYAATCGCGAGGGTGTTCATCTCTATTCGAGTTGTCAGTTTCGGGAGATTAGCATCCTGGGTTGATTTCTGTAAGATCCCAACTTTCGGGGCTATTGGGCAGCCATCAATGCGATTCAAATCGAGGGCTGTGTTATCACATTCCGAACTACCTCGTCGCAAGGGGGACGGTGATCTCCAGGGTACCACCGTATCTACATGCTGCCCCATGTACAACGTTTCTTTGACAACTGACGTGCCTGTCTCATCATCTGGCTCGTTATTCAGAATTTCAAAAGAGTTTTTGGAAGATCCTATATTTGTTTCCCCCCAAGTGGCTTATGACGCCCGTTCTGTTTACGAATCCAAAACTTTCTTCCAATGGTATCAAAGTTAGAAACAAGCCTGCCTGGAACCTTCTCGTTAACGAGAACCTCTTTACCTTTGTTACCAGTTGTAACACGAGTAGAAGTTGCAGCCCCATCCCGACGAGAATGAGAGCGGCTTCTGCCCATTCGAGAGACGATTGTATCAGAATGACGACAAACTGCCAACGCATGCCCCACCGTGTTACAATTCTTGCAAAAATCTTGGACGTTCTTATAAGAGAAATTAACAAAGTTCGAATACCTAGGGCGTTCGAGCATCACTCTGTCCGGTAGCGGCATAGAGAGGTCCACCTCGATGAGCACTCTCGCAAAATGTCCATACATCCCATTTAACGAATTAAAATCAATTTTCAAAGGCATGTCCGCCGCCCTTGCAATCCCCTAGAGAATCTCCGCATCCCAAAGTTCATAGCGAAGATTGTAAACTCGCATCCAAAGTTGAGCAAATGATGATTTAACATTGTCGGGGTTAAAGTCCGGCACCCATGGCTGCAAACGGAATGAACCAGGCGACAACGGCCATGCATTCTATTATATGTATCTTTTTGAAATACCATAAAGGTTCATAGTTTCCTATAAATCATAGTTATGCTAAAACTAATGTTATAGTAGATAATATCATAGTAAAATTAATATTTGTTTGTTGTATGCTCATTATCGACAATAACTAAAAATTAATATATTGGCCATTTGTTAGGACTGCGAGCAAGACTCAAAAGAACCAAATGAATCCAAAAAAAATAAATTAAAGTTTAGTTTTGGGCCAACTCTTGCAAGTGACGAAGACGTCGAGTTGACGATAGAATTTTTGTTGCGTGCCCAAAATGGTCCGACAAAAAGTTTAAGTTTAGTAACATCTTGATGAAATGTATAATCACGATCATTGTGGTGTATATAATTTAATATCATGCAAATCATGCCATTAAATTAAATTAGAATGATTGTTATATAGGGAAAAAATTCTTTGCCAACTGTACTTGTCGCGTTTTTATGGTTTGTCACCTAATATTTTTTTTGTTGTTATTAACAACTTAAAGTATGCGGGTTTTGCTCTTTGCAACCTTCAGGCTATTTTTCATTCAAAAAATTGTCTGATCGAAGCACGTAAACCTCATGGCTCATCACCAATTATTATGTTGGACAATGTTTTATTTTTTAGAATGAGGCATGAGGTTTACGTGCTTCGATCCGACTATTTTTTGAATGAAAAATAGCTTGAAGTTTGTAAAGAGCAAAACCCGCATACTTTGGGTTGTTAATAACAAAAAAAAAAAAAAAACATTAGGTGGCAAATTATAAAAACGCGATAAGTACAAGTGGCAAAGAATTTTTTTCCCTTATTATATCATGGGCTAGGTTTACATTGCAGCGAATCTAGTTCTGATCCTACAGGTACATTAGTTAAAATTACAATGTATATTGAATGATAAAATCATATCATATACAAAAGGTACAATACTTCGCGGTTAAAAAGATATTGAATTAAATAAATAAACACTAAATATATTTAGAGTTCACTTTCTAAAAGTAAGCCATGATCCATATAATAATTTAGCAACTTGGTTGCCCTAGGATTCGGAATAACGAAGTGGTATTACAAATATTAAATACTCAAAAGTCAAATAATCAACCAACAATCTTTTGCACTTAATATCTATTACATGGTATTTTATTAATATATATAATTAAATACTACCAAATAAAATATTATAATACAATATCATTCACCTTTTAAAGTGATTTCACATCAAATGCAATATAATAATACATTATCATCTATTTTTCAGACATGATTTGATATCTACCGTAAAAGTAAAAAAAAAAAAACTGGAATTGTATAACAAACAAGAATTCGCACAATTCATAAAATTTTAAATTCCACGATTTTGCCGGGATTCATAATTTCAACAAATACTAGTCCAAACAGGCCCATTAACGAGTCGCGCGAGGGCACTTGGGAGACCCTCTATGAGAGGGAATGAATATAATTATGAAAATCTGATTTGAAATTGTATATCAAAATTATATGACATATAGATAATGAGATGAAAATGGAACAATTTGAAAGTTAAAAAGCTACCCAATTAATCTCCTTTCTTTTTTTCCAATATGCATAGAATTGAAGTAAATTTATAAGACTAAAGAAATAATTACAGTAACGTAAATACATGATACATGGATGATACAAATTTCAATCATCATAATTAGCCCCGGACTCTTTTTGCTATTTCCTTCTTTTGGAGGGTACAAACACACACACCCTTTTGTAGAGCTGATAAAAGCTTAAGTTAGATTGATTAGTCAATCAGCACCCACTTGGTCATATCAGTAAATGGATTTAACATTGCAAAAAATGCAATTTTGATAAACAAAATTACTTTGTGCTTTCATACAATCACCACACTACAATGCAATGAGTTGTTAAACACTCGGAACAACTAAAACCATCAGGTAAAACAGGCTTCACAAGCTATGAGTTCAATCTGAAGAATTCAAATGTTATACAATGATTATAAAGGTACAATCATAATTTGCACTTTAAAAAAAAAGGGACAATCATACGCTCTACATTTCAGAGAAACTATTGGACCCACCCAAAGATGAAAAAAAACAAACAAAAAAAAACTAATGTTTCTCATCCAACTTCAAAGTGGGTGTAAATTAATAGGGGCTAATTATAAAAAAACTACCCCTGAGGTTAGCCTAATTACAAAAAAACTCAGTAATAGTTCAAAATTACAAATACCCCTTCACGTTTGGTTCTCTTTTACAAATTACACCCCTAGAATGCGTATTTTGTAACACTTCAACGGGGTTCTTGTTATTCTGGACGTTAACTTGAGTTTTCGAGTTTTTTTTTTTTTTTTTTTTTTTTTTTTTTTTTAATTAGGCTAAACGTCGATAGTAGTTGTTGTAATCATCTCCATTAACAAACTAACTCTGCTTCATCTTTCCTACACTCACAACATTATGATGCAATACACCATATAAATCAAGTAATAAACTTAACTGTTTTTCACTTTCTTCCTCCCGTCAACTTATTCACCTCTTGTTTCCATATTTGCTCGTCGAATAACTTCTCGAGTACTTGTCACCATCACTCCCGACCAAAGAACTTTCATCCTCGTCATTGCCAATTTCTTCGATTTCTCGACAATCATCATTATCAAGCTCTCTCTCAGCACTATTCACTAAATTGCCCCTATCCGTGCTGTCATCATCGCAATAATCCGCAAAGCTCACATTTTTCTTGACTTTCGGGTGGACCCCACTGCACACTAAACCGCCACTTCTATTTCCGAAAACATTATTCTTTCTTATATTATATTTATCATTAGGATTTCCGATTAGTTCATCGTGCTCCTCATCAAGATCCTCGGCTAATTTATCGACTCTTTCGACTAGGCCCCTCAATTTCCCAATATTAACTCTTTTCGATTCCCCACATTTCGCATTGCTAAATTTCCTATCAATATTGGAAACCCTATATTTCACTTCATTTGAAAGCCCTCTTTCAACATAAACCCCATCAATAAAATCCAAGATTTTATTCAATTCTCTTATCAAAGAAGTTTTCCCATTTCTAACCATTGGATCACCACCCTTCAGAGTATAATCACAGATAAAAACAGAATAAATAAATAAAATAATAAAAACCGGATCTTCCATTCATTATATACTAAAACAGTAAAACTGCGATTGTGAAGCAAGACTCTGTTTTTTACCTGGATGGAGTCGAGTTTGAGAAGCAAGTTCATGGCTTCATGATATACGACGTCGTAATCGAGGTGGGTTTTTTCAGAAACGGAGGATTTGAGAAATCCGAGGGTTGATTTAATGGCGGCGAGGTCTTTGAGCTGGCGGAGGGTTATTGATCTGCACAGAAGGAAGGCTCTGAAGTGGGTTTGAATCGTACGGGCGGCGGCGTCTCGGAGGGATTGGGAGGAGGAGAAAGGGGTGGCGGATGCACGGCGGCGGAGAGCGGACTCCAGGGCAGCGATGCGGCGGAGAAGAGAGGAAACCGTGTCCTGGGTTCGTGTTTTTTCCTGAACATAGCTTTCTTGAAAATTATCATGGTATCCGGGTAGATTTGGAGATGGGCCTGAATAAGGATAGGGCTGGTGTGGAGGGTGGCGGAGGTGGCAATCCGGCGGCGGCGGCGGGAGGTGGTGGTGGCAAGTAGTGTAGGTGGGGTAGCAGCAGTGGCAATAACAGGCGGCGGCGGGGTGGTGGTGGTGAAAGGCCATTTTGTTTCTGGTGATTTGTTGCGTTTATTCCGATAGACAATTAATTTAGCTGATTAGAAATGTTTTGCACAACAGTTTACCTTAAGCAAATCAGTATTTTTACTACTGTTCGAATCTGTGGTTTCTCCTTATTAGTTCTGGGCCTGGTTATGGGCATGGGCCTTGGATTATCACCCAATGGACATAGGACTGTACCTGAGATTTATAAACCCAAATGCACATAGGGCTGGGATTTTAAAAAAACCAATATTCTAGAAAAGATAATATATATAAACAATATATTTTTAGGTTGATATAGGACACAAGGATACATACAACACGCATATACGCTTATAAAATTCTAGATTATAACGTAAAATAAAATACGAAATAAAAAACACAACACAACAAAATATTATATTTTTGAAGTGTGCGTGCATCATATCATTGAACACTCATTCACGCTTTTCTTAATATTTATATATATATATATATATATTGGAAATTTGGACCTTTGGAACATTTTTACAACTTTCTGATTCCTTTTTTTCGATTGTTTTATTTTTGTTTTTATGTTGTGTTTGTATTGTTTCTATATGGATTTTTTTCATCGGCATTGAATCAATAACATGTTTGAAACGTGTGAGTTTAATTCGTAATGGGGTATTAAAATGTCCCATATAAAAGGATACGATCATAGTAATAATAATATATTATTCCAAAAGTGACAATAGTTTTTCTTTTTCCCATGCGGGCGCACTAGTGGACTTTGAGGAATGGTATCAAATCACCTATTTTATAGTTTTTTTTTATTGAATTTTTTTTCTCACACAATTAGGGGTGAGCATAAATAGACAAATTTGGGATTTGCGATCCCAGTTAAGATCGTAAACCGAAATTTGCATAAAATTTCAAAGCGAACCGAAATTAAGTCAAAAATCGAAAAATTCAAAACGAAAAAATCGAAAATCGAAATATTTATAAAATTGCAAACCGAACTAAACTGAAAATATGTTTAAAACCGAATTAACCAAATCAAGTCGAACCGAATTAATAAATAATAATAATAAGTAATATAAAAATTATTTATTTAAAATTTTTAATTATATTTCGGTTAAAACCGAAATTTATTTATAAAACCGAATCGAACCGAAATAACCGATTTTTTTAAAATTCTCAAATCGAAAACCGAAACGAATTTACATAAAACCGAGCCGAACCAAAAATATTGATTCGGTTTAGTCGGTTATTTCGGTTTTTTGCTCACCCCTACTCACAATCTATCGTCCTTTTTTTGTCTTTACATTTTAAAATATGAATTTTGATATATTACCTCTTACTATCAGTTTTCTGAAGAGAAAAAATGATCGGAAAAAATGTTTGCGTAACGGATAAGTTTGTTTTGAAGTTTTGAATGGGTTATCGATATCAGTTTAAGCTAGATTTTTGTATGGTGACTTAAAAACATGAGAGGAATCAAACAGAACTAACCAAATCCGAAGTGGAGCACCAAAAAATTGGTAAATAAATGTACGATGTTGTAACTAGGGTTAGAGTTTCGAAAGGGTTATCAGCGACGGATGTAGCTAAAATTTTGCGTAGAGGCTCTAAAAAATTAGAGAAACCCAATCGAATCAAAGAAAGTCAAAACAAATCATTGGAAGTAGGTTCACCAGAGCAATCTTTCAGTTTTTTTAAAGAATCACAAAATTGAAAGATTGTTCTGGTGAACCTACTTTCGATGATCCGTTTTGGCTTCTATTCATTCCATTGAAGAGCCTCCACGCAAAATTTCAACTCCATCCGACGTCGATAACCCCTCCAAAACTCTAACCCTGGTTACAAAATTGTACATTTATTCACCAACTTTCGGTACTTCATTCTGACTTTTGTTGATTTTGTAGGATTTCTCTCCTTTTTTTTTTAGTCATCACGTAAAATTTCAACTCAAACCGACGTCACTGACTCATTCAAAAACCCATAATAAAATTTTCCGGCCACTTTATTGCCAGAAAGCTGATAGTAGGAGATAATTTGTCAAAATTCTATATATCAGGAGGTATTTTAAAATTTTTGGGAAAAAAATCGCGATAGACTAGGAGGCAAAAAAATCCCTAATTTTTATTACTTAAATTCTTCATTCGAACCTAATATATACCTGATTTAATTTTTTCTTTTATTATCCTGCCTAATATAATTTTTATCCTTTTAATATATTTCTGCCTAATTTAGTATTTTCTATTATTTTATATTTCATAATTCAATAATTTTCTTTTATTTAATTCAATATTTTCTTTTATTCTCCTAATATCTGCCTAATTCAATATTTTTCTTTTATTGTATCCCCCTAATATTATTTTTTCTTTTAATATATTAATTTATTATTTTACTTTTATTATATCTTTCTAATTTAATATTCTTTTATTTAATTCAATATTCTTTTTTATTCTCCCAATATAAATAAAATGTAAATAAGTCTTATATGGTTAGTAGAAAAAATCTAAATTGTTTAATTAATTAAAAATAAATTAAATACGAAGTAATTTAAATTTGAATATGAGCTTAGTTATGAAATAATTAAATAAGTTGTATTTATAATAAAAGTTAAAATAAATTTATTTTGGAATTCCAAATATATTGTATAGGTAAATTACAAGTTATTTCAATAATTTAAGTATGTAACTAAATATCAGTAATGAATTCAATCTTAAACATAAAACTATTATATCATAATAATTAATAAATATCAATTAGAACCAATACAATGTGACACGAGTTGAAAGTATGACATCTTTGAGTTTTTTAAAATATATAACTAATAATTATTAATGAATTCAGTTTAAACATCAAAATATAAATAATTTAATAATAATAATAATTAGTTAATAGTGATTAGACACGGCTGAGAATGTGACATATTTTCTAAGTATGTAAATAAAATTATTAATGAATTTAATCTAAATATTAAATATAAAATTATTTAATAATTGTAATAATTAATAAATAGATTAGACATGTACAAGCTATAGGTGCTCAACGGTTTGGCCAAACCGGCGGTCAACGATTCGGTTTAACCGTTGACCATGGTTTGAACCGGAATCGGAATCGTAACCGTCAATAAGGGCAGTCTGGTTCTGGTTTGAACTTTTTTCCAACTGTGAACCGGTGGTTCAAACCTCTGGTATTTTTTTTTTTCCTACACCTATAAATATATATTTTCTAGCACCAAACTCGTTTAATATTTTGAATTGGTGATCAACAAAATAAAAAATATCTTATAATAAGTAATAGCCCCACGATCTCGATGAAGATATTAGTTGTTCTTGGCATCAACCAACGATTCAATAAATTGGTGATAACCTATATCACTCGGCCTCTTTAAAGGTAAGTAAGATAAGAGAAAATTACGTGCACTTTATTCTAAGGTGGGAAGTTACAATTTAAATATACATCTTATTTCAATTTTATAAAGTGACAATTTCAGATTTTAAATTTGAATATTTGAAAATTTCCCATTCTCATCCCATTTCAAAGTTCATAAATCACGTGTGCTTCTCAAATATATAACTATTTGAAATTAAAATTTCAGATTTTAACTTCAAATATTTGAAAATAGTTTAAAGTCTTTTTTTTAATTTAGTCAAAGTATTATTTTTATTTTATCACTTAATCTCATATATTTTTAAAAGACTAATAATAAACATAGCAAAAAAAAAAAAGACTCAAACCAACGAACCGTCCAAACCGAACCGTGGTCGAACCGTCGACAACCAGCCGGTTCCACGGTCCAGTTGCGGTTTGTCATTAATTGACAAACCGAACCGGCGGTTCGAACTGTGAACCGTCAGTTCCTAATCGTTGGCCATGTCTAGTACAAGCACGTGTTGAGAATACATTGTTGAATTTTTTATTTTAAATTTAAATCTCTGCGATTATCAAAAATATTTTTCATTATCTTTTGATAAATCTTATAATAAACTGGTGTTAAACTAGTTTCTAGTCATAGAAAGATCGCTCTTTCTTCTGGAAGGGTGTACTCGAACCCTTCAATCAATGATTTTTCAAACAAACAAATATATGATGACTATGTTGCCATCCATATGAAACTTCTATCACATTTCATATTTCAACTATGTTTCTTGGTTGCACGTGGATAAGATATTATATAAATATCGAATGCATTGAACACCACATGAAATAGAGAATAGAACATGAGATATGAATTGGTTAGATTAGGTGGAACACTTTCCAATAACTCTATGTGATGTTGGTCAGTATTAAATCACATTTAACTTGACAAATTTATCAAATAAATACTTATTTTTATCATGTTTGGGCTCAAATATTTACATAGTGTGATTATTTATTATTATTTATTAAATTTTAAATATTAAATAAAAGAAATTTGCTATTTTACCCCTTCTTATTGTTGCAAATGTTATAAAGAATAAAATACAAAATTGGAAATGTTGTAGAAATGTACTATAGTTCTTACTATTGCTAAAATAAAAATGAAACTAGAAAACAAAAAGAAACTAAATAAGAACACCTCCTCGAACTCGAACCAGATTGATCAACAAGTTGACGCAAAAAAAATCTGTTTTCGCAAGAGAAATACGCCATGTGTAATGTTGAAAGAATTGCGTAACGTCTCCAAATATACAACAACTTAATATTTTTGAATCTATAATATACCAGATTTCAAAGCTCGAACAAACTTAAGAAATGTGAAAACTTAAGCATAAAGTCTTAAAATTGCTTGAGGCTTTTAATGCAGAAAAATGTAGAATGTAGTTGATTTTACGTGTTGTTTTGTCTATTCTTCTAAGTCTATTTATAGATTTCACCATGTACGGAAAGAACAAAAGAGGGTCTAGGCTCAAGAGCCATACGTTCTTTATCAATGGCAAAGATCCAAGGCCAAACTGAGCCAAGTCGGGTGGACCAAAAGCGCACGTGTAGCCGGTATAAGCACCAACTAGTGATGTAATGGTTTTATTCACTTGATACTCATTCACACTTCACCTTTACTTATAAGGGGGGATTGCCAAATGTTCCTCCAAATAAAAGTCCATTTACCAGTTAGTCCTACATCCAGTTTTGAATTATATAGTCCCTCTTTTCTTGTCAAATAGTCTAAAATCATGATGTAAATAGTTAATAATACCCATTTCTCCCATTTATGTATCGAACGCTTTCTGAGAAATAAAAGTACAAACATTGTTTTGATATTTTTCTCCCCCAACTGCTTTCTCCCCCGACTTCTTTCTGGCACAATTTTTGAAGATACGATTCAATGGAATACAATCGATTGTTTTGATTTTCTTAAAAAATTTCTATATCTATTGGATTTGATTATAGCACATTCGTATTATTCTCTTTTGGCACAACTGAGATTCAAGTACAGTCAATGCCTTCTGATTCGAGTACAACTTCTGGTAATTTGAGTAATTAGTTTAGCATGTGTTTTTTTTTTATAGAATTCTGCCGATTTTGTTAGTTTTTAGTTGAGGATGAATTATAAATCTGAATGTGTATGCATTTTCCCCAATTTTTGATTTATTACGTTATGTTAATCATAATTAACTATTTTTTTACTTTTTGCCTATTTTTCTTACCTTTTGTTTTTTGTTTAACCCGTAATAAATACTATTGGCAGCGAGATCTTTATCTTTTAATTGTATGATGGTGATACTTTAGCTAACAAAATGGATATTGGTGATTAGTTCGAGAAGCTCTTGCTCAAAATACAGAATCAGGGGAAGAAACTCCACATAGATAATTTCACCATGCACTACTCGACTCGTGATTTTTCTAATTGTGTTTTGGCTGCTGAAGATATCTGCAATACTATGGTGGCATTGCTGTGTTGTGTAGTTTGGACCATCTGACGGTTGAAATATCAAATAAAGATCATGTCGTAATTTACGAGCAGTCTACATGTTTATCTTATAATGTTAACAATTTTTTGACGGATGTCGGCAATAATGGTGTTGAAAAAGATTTACTTCCTCTGTTTTGTCCCTCAAATAACAAGACTTTTCTGACGGATGGTTGGGATAAGAAAATTACGGGTGTTGGTCAGAAATTTGAAGGTGGTGCCAAATAGTTTCGTATTGCATTGCGTAAAATGGCAATTGGTGCCGACTTTGATTTGGATTAGGAAAGAATGATTCAAAAAGGGTTTCAACAACATGCATAAAGAAGGAGAATACGAGCTGTGGTTAGTATGTGTATGCGTCAATGGAGCCTAGCAATGGTTATTTTTATGTGAAGATAATGAACAACGTACATATATGTGGTTCATGTTTTCGATCTTTAAAACATAACTGTGTGTGTGCAGGTTTAGTTCATAGCTTGATTGTATACCAAGTGCGTAAGAATCCAAGGACTCAGTCGATTAATACTGCAAAGTTGTTTTTGAATGAATATGGTCTGGAAATATCGTACACCATTACATTTGATGGTGTTGAGAAGGTGAAGAAGTGCATCCATGGTGATGACAATGAATCATTTGAAATATTAAGTAAACATGTAAAAGCTATTTCAGAATCGAACCTGGGCTCACATGTTGTTTTGGATGTGAATGCAATATCTTGAAAGTTAAAAAAAAATCATATCTTTTAAAGGTTGTATATATGGATTTAACTTTTTTCGTCCATTGTTGTTTCTTGATGGAACGTATCTAAGGGGAAAGTTCAAATGACAGTTGCTACTGGCAATGATGGTGATAGAGGTGAAGTTCCTACCAAAAGTACTACTTACTATATTTCCTACTAAATGTATTATCATTCATTTCTTGTAATTACTTATTTGATTTATGTTCATTTTTCGTCATATATACAGGTTTATACCATATGGCTTTTGCCGTTGTGGATTCTGAGAATATTGCAAACTGAAAACGGTTTTTGAAAAATCTTAAGAAAATTATTTTGTCATCTCGTATAATAAATGCAACACTTTTTATTCTTTGATGATTTTTTGAATTATGTAATATACTTTGGATTTTCTAGCAAGACTTATATTAAGAAATCTATGAAATTAATTGTGATTTTTTATAGTAAGAAATCCCCTGTTGATTTAGTATGAAATTAATTGTGATATTTTTATATATTTCTAATGCATCAAATAAGAAATTACTAATTCATTTGTTTAATTTGTTTTCAGATAGAAAAGCTAGTTGTTGGAATTGAACCAATGTATTTTGCTCATCAATTGAGAAGAAGTTGGCGATGCTCATTGATGAAGGGAGGACATAGATTGTTGTTGGTTCGTTTGATTCAATTTACAAAGTGCAATGTGTTCCTTCAGTTGTGGATAATATTTCGGAGCGCAATTGTTGTTGCCGAAAATGCCAAATCACTGGTCTACCATGTCGCATGCGATCGCATACATAATTAGTGAAGGCAGGCTTCTGAATCTTTTTTCTGATGAGTTTTATCATGGACATACATAAAGTCCTATTCATCACCTCTTCATCCCGTTTCAATGTTTGACCAACCTTAAGCCCATCCAGATAATGCTTTGATTGTCTTACCAGGATTGAGGAGGTCTTCTTGAAGACTTAGAAGGAAGAGGAAATTATTTAGGGGAGAATTCATTCTGAGAGCTATGAAATGCGGTAGATGTGGACATGTCGACAATCATAATTTAAAAAAATATGCACTGAACCTCTTGCTTAGATTTCTCACTCTCTAGTATACCTAAATATCAATGTACTATTTTTCTCTAGTTAAATGAGATTTGTACTGATATCACTAGGTAATTGAAACAATCACAACCTATAATCATCTTTTTTACTTATATTATTGCTTGTTAGTTAGGTGATGAATTTATGTGCATTTGTTAATTTGTTGATGTTTTCCAAACTGGTAAGTTTACTTGATGGTATAACTGCATTATGCGAAGTTTTTTATGTACACATTAAGACCACAAAATTTTGGTTTGAGTTAGAAATTCACATATTACGTAACCAATATTTTCTACATTTGAAAAAAAAACTTACGTAATATTTGAATTTCTTACTGAAACGCCAAAATTTCTTATAGTTTGAATAGATTTTGTACTATACGTATATTGAATTACATACAAGTAATCATAGAAATTTGATGATACATTGAAACCATGAAATTTCAATAATCACGCATATACACTGCATTAAACTTGGAATTCGCTATTTTGATCGACATACGATAAAAAAATGATTTCCAAAATATTTGTTTTACAATTTATAGCCATTCATTATATAGTCTTCACAATATCTGTTTTGAAATCTCGAAGATCTTTTGACAGCTTATTTGGAAGCTTCTCCCCCTCTGCATGATTTGCTTCATGAAGTAGCAAGTATAAATTGCACAGCCGTTCTTGAGACATGAAATAATTAACATGAGAATAGTTATATGCAACAATAAGCTAATTAGTATACAACAATAAGCTATTGATGTTATTTCAAACACTTACATGTCTGCTCCTTGTTGGGGGACTTCTCTTACACTTTCTAGTGGTAAGTGAGTAGGCTTTCCATCCTTATTTAAAATTTCAGCCACATTTGCCTCTATGAGATCTTTATGTTAATTGAAAAAATAATGAACGGTGTTGTTACTCAATTAAGTAAGAAAGTAACTGAAACTTACATTAGTTTAAGTAAAAATCTTGTCATACCATAACTTTTGCGTCTTTACAGAATGCGTCCTTTCTATTCTTCCTAAACTTCATGGAGTTGTAGAGCCTACATTTGTTTGTATAAACATCATATTCTAAGAAAGTCCAGTGAGATGGTTTTGTTTCTTTATTGTATCCCGCCAACACGATTGGAAAAAGAATAATTGTATCCTTGACTGCTGATGCATCCGCCACTTATTTGTAATGGGATTGTTGACAGGTGTTTGCTTAACAATAGAGGTCTACATTTATTTTTTGGTAGGAAGATATGATGTGATTGAAAATGACAATAATATAAGCTAACCAAGTTTTTTGAACGTACCCAACAATGTGCATGAACTATTACTGCCTTGCCATCCCAATTACTTATTCTCAACAAGTGTTGTGCGTAGGCATCAATCACCTAAAAACAACGTAACGAGTCAACAATAAGAATACAATTGTCAATGATATTATACATAACAAACAACTTATTACTGGATTAAATAGATTAACACCTTTTTTTACTTACACAATTACTAATGTATTTATATCTTAATATATCTAAGATATTCTCCACAGTCACGAGGATGCATTTTTATTTTGTTATAGAAAATTGTCTCCCTATTGGCATTTTTTTTCTTTTTGAAATACTACGCATTCAGCATGAAACAATGCATATAGCATTAAAGCGTGACATAAAGTAAGAAATCTTGCATTATCCCTTTTCTGGCCCAATAGTATAAAATTTTATAAATATTTTGGGGGCAAATCTCATCCATAATTTGTCGGTGACTATTTATCTAGTTTTTCAAGGAATTTGATTTGACCAACAATGTATTCCCAATCCACTATTCTGTTGCAGCCTGAAACCTATTTCCGCGTCTTTGATTTCTTTTTCCCTTCCCCATAATCATATTCTTTGCTTTTAGTCGGCATTCTATTTTGTTCTTGATCTTCCGATACGTTGAGTTTTATTTGATTTCATCACCTTCAACGTTATTTTTCCCCTTCAAAATGAGCTTGGGTGATTGCATGTACCTCATCCTCAACCTGAATTGCAAATAATTTAGCATCAAGATCTATATTGATTTTGTCTTTCTTGATCTGCTCTTTTTTAAGAAACTCAATTTCTTTTTCAAGATTAATAATTTTCGTCGTTGCTTCATTTATTTCTCTTGACCTGATTTCCTTCTAGTTCCTCAGCCTATTGATAGCCTCATTGTATGTCAATTGATCCCCATTCATAGTTTGTAGATCAAACACCCTCAACCTGAATTGCAAATAATTCAACTTTAAGATTAACAACTATTTCATCTTTCTTGATATGCTTAGCCTCCAATACACTAATCCTGGTCATCAAATTTTGGTCTTCTTGCTCGAGACTTGTGTATTGGGCTTCGATAGCATTGTGTTGCAGCAGAAGATTTTCATACAGTTTTTACGCAGTCACTAGCTCTTCATCCATTTGATGCATTTTCTCTTGAAGCTATTCATTTTCATCCAACAGTTTTTGAGTTTCCTCAACTTTGCCACCCCTGCTTTAGTTTTTTGTCGAAGTTTCAACTTCACCTCAGTTATTTTTTCATTCAAAACAATCTTCAAATTCTTATACATGTCTGGTTCATTAATTGTGGGTGTTAGAGTACCGTTGATCACCTGTAATTCAGTAATACCACATGTTAAATTCTTTACTCAACGTCACTGTTTCCTACTCATGTATTAAATTCCTTACTTTATGTCATGTGTTCCTACTACATATTCGAATCAAAAATATATTAATTACTTACTATATGTCATTATTACTAACTATATGCCAAAAATTATTTTCATATTATAAAGGCAAGGCAAAAATAATGTAACAACTTTAAAATTTTATTTACCTTGTCATCAGGCAAGTTTAGCAAACTGTCCTTATTCACTTTTCTCCACACAACAGGCAGATGCTGTTTCAGACTCCTCGCAAAGTCAATACCGTAATGTTTTATTTTTATTTTTTAAACAGATGCCATATTAGTTAAATAAAAATTGAAGAAATGATACTAGTTATAACTGATGGTGAAATATCTTACCATAAAAAATGTAGTACATCCTAAATTTTTGATGGCTAATCATGATTCTCAACTATGGACTGAACATGAGTACTCAATATAGCCTCACACCAGTAATACGTCTTTATCTCATCAATTTCTTCAATTTAATACTCACCCTTACGATATCGAAGTGCGAGATGTACAGGAGAATAGTGAACAAATGATTATAAAACACAATATTTTGATAGTGTCTTGAACTGCAACATCACCTTCAGTATTTGGGACTAATGTCAATCTAAATTTGAGTAGCTTCACAGTCAGTTCATTCTCCTTCACACCACTGAATATACAATTAGCGAATTTCCATTCAGACTTTTTACCCTTATAAACCTCGATATGACGTGTTCCGTCAACCAACCCAAAAACAAACCTTACAATCTCTGCATGCATCTCAACATCGTGAGACCCAAGTTTAATTGTTCACGTATCTTTATCAAGATTCCAAATTATTGACACTATATTATTCTCATTCTTTCGGAAAAAAAGCAGTTGTTAATTTCTCATCATAAGTGCACTTAAATAACAGAAAGAAAGGGGTATTAGCCATCACATTGAGATGCTCCTATTTCAACTGATCTCTTATGTATGTAATAGTCCTTGTTATTGTAGTCATTGTAGACCTCATTGCTCACTAGCCCTAAAAAAAGATCGGTAATCAATCAATAGCAAATTCTTACTACATATCACAGTTGCATTATATCACAATTTTCTTACTACATAGCAATTTGAAATCTCTCACTAAATAGTAACATGACATCATAATTTCTCATAAAAACCTATCAGAGTTTCTTACAAAATCGAAAAACCAAAACACGAAGGTGTTGCACACATTAATTTGAAAGAAAATCACAGAAAACACTAATCAATATTTCTTACTGAATCGAAAATCAAAAAACGAAGGTGTTGCACTCATTATTTTGAAGAAAAACTTCAGAAAACACTAATCAAGATTTCTTACTGAATCGAGAAATCAAGACACGAAGGTGTATCGCACATTATTTTGAAAAAAATAATCAGAAAATAATAATCAAGATTCCTTACTAAATCGGAAAATCAAAACACGATGGTGTCATACATTATTTTGAAGAAAATCCTCAGAAAACACTAATCAGGATTTCTTACTAAATCAAAAAATTAAAACACGAAGGTGTTCACACATTGATTTGAAGAAAATCCTAAAAAAAAAAACATAATCATAATTCTTTCTGAATCGAAATTTCAAAACAAGGAGTTGCACAAATTATTTGAAGAAAGTCCTCAAAAAAACTAATCACAGTTTCTTACTAAATCGAAAAATCAAAACATGAATGTGTTGCACACGTTATTTTGAAAAAAATTCTTAGAAAACACTAATCATGATTTCTTACTAATCGAAAAATCAAAACACTTACAGTGATCTTAGACTATTCTTCTCTGAAGATGGACTGTTCTTCACTCCGAAGATTTTTTCAATTGGACGCCATTTTGATCTGTTTCTACTAGATCTTGCGTCTTTTTTTTTTCCTTTTTTTTTTTGCCATCGCTTTTCTCTCTCATTTCTTCGATATCTTTTTCATTACATGATTTATTGAGATTTCCTGAGATTTTGTGTGAGTATTTTTGAAGCAAAATCAAAGAAACTGAGAGGATTTTTTTCAAAGGAAGCTACAAGATGGTTGGGTTGGGATAACATGGGTTAATTTTGTCAATGTACAACTTTGTGTGAGTATTAGACTTTTTGTATAATTAATTGGAGTATTTGAAAAAAAAATTATCTCTTATATAGTATTTGGAGATTTTCCCTACTTATAAAGTATATTAATTTCCCTTACATACTGATTTTACAAATTTCATTAATACACATCTTCTTAAAATAGCTAACTCACACAATTTATTTCTCATTTATCGAAAACCAGTTTTGAGAAAATAAATATATTATGATTTACTCAATAATATAAAAGAGTCATATTTCACTTAATTGTACATGAATTAAATATTTAGCCAATAAAATTAATCAAAACAAAACTAATTTTTCAACATCTATTTCATTTCTTTTTGCTTTCTTTCTGAAAAATATTGTTTAGATTTCTTTTGTGTACAACTAAAATTATTTCTCAATACAAGTATTTTGAAATTATATCTAAAGTATGTCCAACTTAATAAATATTATAAAAATCTCTTTAAAATAAAAGAAAACAATAATTTTAAAACTAATAAAAATGATAAATTATCCTAGCATAAACTAATATATAAAATAGTCCAGTAAAAGAAAAGAAAAATTTAATAAATACAATTAAAGAAAAATATAAGAAGAAGAAAAAAACGGAAATCATCTTCTTCACACCGCCTCACTGTTAGTGCACTAAAGTGAGTGTGGTGAGTGTGGAGGCGGGGGAGTTGAAATGAGAAAAAGGAGTTGGAGTTTAATTCCTTGTCCCCATTTATATTCTTTTGGATTTAGGGATTTGAAAAGGAGAAAAAAATAAGTTGGAAGATGACTAGAACAAGAGAAAAGACTAAAAAAGTTATTGACCCCGTTTGGTAAAGAGAGGTTTGGACCAAAATTAGAGGATTTGATTCAATTGAGAGGATTGACCAGTCAAATTCTCTAATTGATATATTTGGTAAACAGATGTTACAATTAGCTTTTTGGGTAAAAAAAACTAATTTTGAGAAGAGAGATTTTGAAGATGAATTGAAAATTATTAGTTTACATACAAAATTTTATTACAATCAAATAGTAGTAATAATTATCCAAATTAAATTCAATATATTAAAAAATTTACAACTCAAGAAATTTTTATAATAATAATTTTTAAATAATGATTATTTTTCTGTAAAAGTTACTTTAATTATTAAATATATTATAAATTTTTTATTAATAAAAGAAATACTAAACAATAAATTGTGCCTTTTTTTTTTCATTTTACACTATCAAACAGCTATCAGCTGTCAAATATTTACCAAACATTTTTATACAAACTGTTAATACAATCAGCTAGTCAAATTAGCTAATGCAATCAACTATCAGCTGACAGCTAATGCAATCAACTATCCGCTGACAACTAATGCAATCAACTATCAGTCCGCTGATTGCCAAAGATGGCCAATAGAGAAAAGAAAATTTGAAGAAAGTACGAGATAAAATAAAATAAAAAGATTACAGATAAAATAGGTATAAAAAATGATAGAAAATTATATAATTATGTCCGGTAAAAAAGTTCAATCAAACATTTTTATTTTTATTTTATCTATTTCGATCAATTAACAAGCTTAGAAAACATGTTTTGATATTCACGTTTATTTGGAAAATAACCAATATAAAAATGAATTTTGTTTATCTCTTTGATTCTTATATCAAACTATATTGACGCTAACATATAGGGGTGTGCATCCGATCGAACCAAAACTTACGGTCCCTGTTTGGATTGGTGGACCGAGATTTTGAAAAATTTTGGATCGGAGATCGGACCGGATTGGGACCATAAATTCTGGTTCAATTACGGTCTGGTCAAAACCAGTTTGGACCGGTATTCTTTAAAAAATAAATAAATTATTAACACATTAATTTTATGTAATTCAATTTTAAAATTACGGGAGGCTTCAAATTCAAACATGATCTAATAGTAAATGAGAGCAAACATATATTTTTAGTATTACTATGTTATAATATAATTATAAACAATAGTACATAATATTACATACATTAAACATTTAATTGTATCGCAAATTTACATTGTGATATACAAGATTCTTTAATTAAAAACACACAAAACATTAAATTAATTAAAAACACACAAAACATTAAATTGTACCGCAAATTTATATAGTAATAAGAAAGATTTTTAATTAAATAATTAATTACACAATGTATAAAAAATAAACAACTCATTCTCTTAGTTTAGATGAATAATATAAACAACCAACAACAAATTTTCTTTAAAAGTGATAAATGAATAAAAGAAAAAGAAAAAAACACAAGAAAATCGGTTCAATTTCGATCCAAACCGTAACCCGAGAAGCCTCATTTTCATGGACTGTATAGCCCGAACCGAATTATTACCGATCCGATCGATCCAAGTTTCCATTCCGGCTATTTTTGCACCGCCCTACTACAGATTTGAAGTACCCAACTGCAATCTACGTTATAAATATAATCTATCCAATTAATATCCTTGAATACAGTATTTTTTTTTTTTTTTTTAATTTTCTCAAAGTATGGAATTAAATGGACGGGAATGACAATGGGGTCATTGCCTCGTTGAAAGATTTTTAGTTTATGCAACTGAACTGAATGCACTATCTGTCCGCATCAACTTCCATTAGGTAGGCTGAGCGGATGTGCTCTCGACACGTGGAGAGGAAATGGCTCCATATGCAACCAGTTTTAAGATATTAGCAATACAGAAGAGAATGGGCACAATAAATTTTATATTAAAATTGTAAAATGTTGAGTTGGGAAATATTGGAGTTTTCGATTACTCGGAAATTATATAAAAAAAATTGCGATATTCCGTTATTAAAATTTTTTTTTTTGGTATAATCTATCGATATCCGACGTCCAAGCTCAACTGGATTCAAAATCGATCCATGCTCAAATACAAAATTTAAAGCTCGATTAAAATTTCAACAAACTTGAATAATACAGTATTATATTCAACATCGTTTATACCTTACATTTTACTGACGGTATATCAAAAATTTTATTTTACACCATATATCCANAAAAGGCATACCGATACCATAATAATTCTTGTTCAGCAAAAGGAAGTCATGAAACAATGTGACAACACAACTAAAATACCAAATCAAGTCCCCTGAAGCAGATAGGTAATAGACAAAAATGTCTACCATTACACAATGCAAAAAGAAACATAGTGCTTCTAAATTAACAGCCCTGATAGCAAACACTCGCATGATCCTCACTACAAAGGGCGATCGACAAAACCAAATATAACCTCAACATATAAAACGACACAAATTAAAGTAGTAAAAAGGGGGGAAAATTGAGCATAATAGTTTCCTGCTTCACAAATGTGCTGTCTTGTGCATCTCACCAAACAAAGCCCATTTACGCAACAGCAGGCAAATCCTTGAGCCAGGCATCGAGCGGCTTTCCAATCGAGTACACAATAAACCCAATCTCCCTAAGCTTATTCGCGTCAACAACGTTCCTCCCATCGAAAACAAACGCGGGTTTCTGCATGTTGTCGTATATCCTCTGGAAATCGAGCTTCTTAAACTCGTCCCACTCGGTAAGAATGCAAACAGCGTGCGCGTCCTTGGTCGCCTCATACGCATCCCAAACGGTGTGGACTTTCTTCACAGTCGTGGGGCTCATCGGCTGGAGATGAAGAGGATGGTCCCAGTCGAACTTGTTCATCGAGAGGTCCCTCTGAATCTGATCCTCAGTCACCTGAGGATCGTAGATGCTCAGCTGGGCCTTGTCATCCAAAAGCCCTTTGCAGACATCAATAGCAGGAGTCTCTCTAGTATCACCGGTATCCTTCTTGAAGGCGAATCCAAGAATAGCGAATTTCTTGTTGGCAACGGTGTTGAACATGGACGAGACAATCCGGTTGACAAAACGGCTCTTTTGATAGTCGTTGATCTTGATGACCTGTTTCCAGTACTCTGCGACCTCGGGAAGACCGTTGCACTCGCAGATGTAGACTAAGTTGAGAATGTCCTTCTGGAAGCAGGACCCACCGAAGCCAACACTGGCGTTGAGGAATTTCGGGCCAATTCTGGTGTCCTTGCCGACGGCGAAGGACACCTGAGCGACATCGGCTCCGGTTGCCTCGCAGAGAGCTGACATGGCATTGACGGACGAGATTCGTTGGGCCAAGAACGCGTTGGCCGCGAGCTTCGAGAGCTCTGCAGACCATAAATTAGTGGTGAGGATGCGATCGTCAGAAACCCAATGGGCGTAAACGCTTTTTAGCGTTTGAACCGCTTTGTTGCCTTCCGGGGTTTCCCGGCCTCCGATGAGAACCCTGTCCGGGTTGAAAAGATCCTGAATAGCAGTACCCTCGGCGAGGAACTCCGGGTTAGAAAGGATCTGATAGTTAATTCCCTTGCTGTTGTGGGTCAAGATTTTTTCGATGGCCTCGGCTGTTTTGACTGGGACTGTGGACTTCTCCACGACGATCTTGTCGGATTTCGACACATCAGCGATCATGCGGGCTGCACTTTCCCAGTAGGTTAAATCAGCTGCTTTGCCAGCTCCGAGTCCCCGGGTCTTGGTGGGAGTGTTGACCGAGACGAAGACTATGTCGGCCTCGGAGACGTGTTTCTCGACGTCCGTACTGAAGAATAGATTCTTTCCACGGCACTGCTTGACCACGTCATCGAGGCCTGGCTCGTAGATGGGAAGTGTTTCGCTGTTCCAGGCGCTGATGCGAGGAACAGAGATATCGACGACGACTACTTCAATAGAAGGGCACTTGAGGGCGATCACCGCCATGGTGGGGCCGCCTACATATCCTGCTCCGATACAGCAAATCTTCACCATGTTTCAGTTGTTACAGTGCCCTGAAAATTTAACATGTAGACATTTCTCATATGACCTTCTTTGGCAACAATAACACAAAGAAAAGCCCAATATGTAACTATGTTTAGATACCAGAATAGTAATAATCGTCCAAATGGAAAAATTGATATGAAATATGATCTTGTCAGATCTTTAGAAAAACTTCTAAACACCATGTCATTGACAATATTACAAGCTAATAAGAAGAGAATTATCCCAACCCCAAATCAATGAGAGCAATTAAAATATTTCGCAAATCAGATCTATTTGTCACAATCAAAACAAGAACTGACACATCATCAAAAAAGTCAACACGGAACAAACACAACACGATAGAAGAAGAGATCAAATACAAACGGGTAACTCTTCAAGTTAAAATTACAATATTTTCGACCAGATCTATCACACTCGGTCTGTCCACTTGCACAGAACAAGCTCCGAATACTACTGCTAGAAATGTACGTTACATCATAAACTCAGCAAATTTTAGAATCGGATGCCATACTTTAGGAAACTCATGTAGATCTAACAAAAATCAGTTTAAAAAAAAATAAAAACCAAAATTTTGCATCAAATGAGAGATCAAATCAATTAAAAACCTAAATCACCAAAAATCAGGTGAATTGCAGACGACGACGTTTCAGATCAGACACAAACAGCAGAAATAAAACCCGGAATTGATCATCCAATTCGAATCGCATACCATTCACCAGCAAATGAAACCCCCCCAAAAAATCACGTACACTAGAATTCACGCAGTAATCAGCATCTGCCGACACTTAGTGTGTCGTGTATGTTAATACAAACCAAAGATCTAGCATATACGAACATGAATTAAGTTTGGATCGGAGGATTTTTACCTATTGATCGCGCGTTTTCGATTTCTGGAAATGAGAGAGAGAGACCTCTGAAGGGAGAATGTTACAAGAGAACAACTTATGAAAGCCAGAGAGAGCGGGTACCTCTTATATAGTACTAGTAGTCGTTGGCGTTGCAAGATCTACCCCGTCGAATTCACTGAAAGGACAATACTACCCCTAGTAAAATAATAATTTTAATTTGATTAATAGTATAATAGAATTTGTGAAAAATGTAAAAAGATGAATTCTGTTTTATATTTTCAAGTATGTAGATGAATAGTAAAATTTGTATGAAAATTTTATTTATTTATTTTTAAATAAGTTGATTAGTGGAAAAAAATGATAATAACAGATTTCTTTTAAAAATTTCGATAGATATCACTTTTTGAGGTTAAAATTGTCTATAACTAAATAAAAGTGAATTGAAATGATATCCAAGCACAACATTACATATTTTCAAACTGAAATAGTTTCTACTTTTTCAAATAAAATTAATATTTCAAATTATATGCGAAATGTCAAGACTACCCATCCATGATGGATTCATGGTGAGGCACATATATATATTTTTAATTGTTAATAATAATTAGTCTCCGCGTTTTTTTCCGGGACGGTGCATGCACCAGGTGTGATTGACGCACGTCGAAAACAAGTTGTACGCTGCGCTTTTGGGGTGGTGCTGTAACACCTTTTTAGGTCCGGGAGTTGAAATGTCATTTTATTCTTAGCTTCTTTATTTATAGTTTCTAAGGTTCAAGGAAATTTAATTAATTAATTATTTAAGTTCTAACATTCTGAATGGGGACAAGAAACGCTGGTGAATGGTGATTCACGATCAAGCAAAGAAAGAAGCATGTGATTAGAATAAATAAAATACCTTAAAAATGTGATTTTTGCCAACTTTAAGTGTTATTTACTTCTTGCGCATGAAATATCATGTTTCTTTACTAAATGAGGACGTTATAACTGAAATGTATACGTTATTCCAAAACAAATTCACAAAAGTATCTCCTTAACATCAGATCTGTATATATGAAGGAGTTATTCTATTTTTTAAGATTGTTGGTTTATGATTTTTCTAGATTCAAGAAACCAAGATCACAATAGACCACTCTTTTCTAAATTAAATCAATATTGGCTAATTTGATTGGGTATTAGATTATGATTTTCGAGCTTAAAAGGATTTACGAATTACCCAAAACCAGTAATTAGAAAATTCTAATTATACCCAGAAAATAATGGATGCAGTTTGTTGGGTTTTTTAAACTTAAATTCTATAAAACTGCGAGAGACAAATTGGCATTTATGTTTCCGACAATATTTCATTTGAAAAAAAAAATATTTGGAAAGAAAACAGATAATAATAACTTGAAGTAATAGGCAAATCGCGGAAAGTTGCAGCATCGACCAAAACATATAATATATATATATATATATATATATATGCAAGGTTTTGTGAGATGACTTAATTAATTAGCTGTGGCCTTCATATTAGTTCAATTAAGCATTAATTGCACGCATGAGATCTAACTTGAAAATTAAGAATGACCTCTCATTGTGGGCTCCATCGGACGTTTTTGAGTGATATTCAAGCCACCATAATATTGCTGCAATGTCTGCAATTTGCTCATGCATTACAATGATGACTCTGTTTTAAAATATATACATTGTAAGAAATAAGAATCGACATAGAATATATTTAATTGTATAATTAAATTATTTAACTAATTTCATGAAAACTAAGTAATTTATTATTTATGGGTCAAAATAAGTATTTAAAGAAATAATCTATTTTTATATAGTTTCTTATATATTAAATATTATTTAGAAAATAGATTTATGTTTATTTCTCTTACATATGCAACAAGGGAAAAGAAATAAATAGATATGGAAAGTCGAGATTTCAGCGTGTAAATTTTGAAAATTTTACAAAATTTGAGATAGATTCGAAAAGTTTTAAATATAGAAAGCTGGTGTAGCTGCACAAATAAGTCAAAGAATAATAAAAAGAACCGAATTCTACTCAAGGAAAGAAAATAAGAAAGAAACAAAATCTTATTTATTAGGACTGTAGCAGATTTGCAAGACAGAATTCGACCAAAAAAAAAAGTCAATTATGGAACCCTCATTTGTTTACAAACATACGAACTAATGCTATTATTATACAATCACAGTACTTTATTAATATTTCAGTTATATACAACAGCAGTGCTTTTATTATACAATCATAATATTTTTAACCAAATAAGGAAATATACAAAAAATTCGATCCATCCATTTAATTAGATATAAGGTTCATAATTGACCTTAGGTTCACAAATAAGGACATAGTTCTTATCTATCTATCTATCTATCTATCTATCTATCTATATGATTAGGTTCAAATGAGAACCACGTCATTATATGTGAACCTAGGGACTCATCCACACCGTTGATTAAATAAGATTAATGGTTAATATTAAAAAGAAATTTTGACTCTAATTCAAACATAATAGTGATATTTTTGTCTCTTTCAAATTTTTGCAATTAAGACAGTCCCATAATTACATATATTTCTTTTCCATAATTACATATATTCCTTTTCTATAATAAGGAATTAATCCATCTCCATTATAATCATTCTCACCAGATTGACGGGATAATTCAGAATTAATCCATCTCCATTACAAAAAACGCTTTATACCTTACAGTAACTAATATCATTTCTGATTTTGAAAAAGGTATGAATTCATTTCAATTTAAATGTATTTGTGATTATGATATTTTAATGATAATATCAAAGATCCAAGTGCTAAAAATATCTAAATAAATACATTAGCAATCGAAAGGTGTATTCGGGCACAAAACAAGGTCAGTGAGTTGAAGATGTTGCAACATCAATCTGAAGTGCATGTAAAGAATTTCTTTACTTGAAAGGTTAAGTACAGAACCTACGTGAAGATAATAGTAAGTTGGAAAACTGGTTGATTTCTACTTTTCTTCTCGCCAAGGAGAAAGAAGTTCAGTTAGATGAAGCCAATTCAATACTGACCATTTTAGATTATGAACATAAGCTGTCTAAGAAGGTATGTGTCGAAAAGGATCAAGTCATTAAATTTCTTAGAACTAAATGTTTGGTTTGCAACAAACTGTAGGTGAAAAAGACACATAGATTTTATCTCTGAAAAGTGAAGTCTCTGGAGTGATGAAGGAACATGTTTACTTGAAGAACATCTATTCTCAAAATGATCAACAATTGAAGTGAAATCAGATGAGCTAAACAAAGCCGGGCAGATCTTGCAAACGATGAATTCAGGTAAGGCAAACTTGAATATCTAATTAGCATGAACAAACGGTTTGGCAAACAAGGTATTGGATATGAAGGTCAAACTTCTACCCTCAATCTGATAGTGTAGTAGGTTATAAATATGTTTCTAATTTTAGATGCAAGAATGTTCAAACTGCAGCTTCTGGCATGAAGCAATATCAAGAAATTTTGGTTAAAGGTTTCATTCATATATTGTGGTGTATCTGGTCATATTCGTCCGAGATGTTATAGGATGCATTGTGATTTATATGCAAGAAGGATTATATAATGGAATTTTAGTGGTATTTCTTTGAAAACACAAAAACCTAAGGTTTATTTGAAAATCATAAATAAAAAAAGACTTGGGTGTAAAAGATAAGCATATATTTCTACATATGTTGTATCTTTGAAAAATAGTTTGAATGATATGATATTTTGATAGTGGTTATTCTAGATACATGACAGGCATGAAGTTACATCTTTCTTTATAATATACTTGTGTCTAATGGTTATGTTACTTTTGGTAAGGTTGTGAGTAATAAAATGGTTGGAATTGGATATTTGAACAATGATGGTTTACCAAAACTGAAAAACGTCTTGTTAGCTTTACCCATGATAAATGTGCAGTTTTTGATAAAAGTAGCAATTGTGCACTTATGAGAATAAGGTCAACTAACAATTGCTAGCAGTTTTAGTTTGGGTGTAAGTATTTTGGGGTTAATGATGTTAATAGGGCAGAGACAATAGAGGATGAAAAGATTACTTTTGTCAGATGTAACTACATCCGTATGGCGTAAAACTACAATTTTCTCTCTACTAATGGAGTGGAACATCGATCTGCTGGTAATTGTGCTTCTCATCTTGTGTGAATGAAGCATGTGATTCATGAGCGTTGAATCAAGGTGAATTCTAATCAATATTTTCACGATCATACTCACATTATTAATGTTTCCAATAACTCATCTCAACACCTTCGCACGAAGTACATTAATACTCTTTTTTGTTTTATCAAAAGTCTAGTTGAGGATAGAATAATTATCTTGAATCATATTCCTATACAAAACGAGCTTGAAAATATTTTTATAAAATCGCTGGATACACATGGATCTATTTCTCTAAGAGAATCCTTAGGGATTCGCATTCTGTGATTTGTTCACATTATATTATATTGTATATTATGAGTATAATATATTAAATATATAAATAATTGCATATAGATATATCTTGCATTAGGCATAATTTGCAAATATTGCATATTGTACCACAAATCTTTTAATAGATTATACATTAAGCATGAACCAACTTGACTGCTTTTAAAAAGCTCTCTCAGTTTTCCCCAACAACTGTGGCACGTTATTTATTGGAAAGAGATGCCTACATGAAATGATATAGTGAGTAGCTATCATAGTTTACTTAACAATATGATTCGTCTATGAAAAGAGCTTCATGCACAGAAAATGAATATAGGGTGTAGCTACCAATAATGCATCACAAAAGTAAGAGACAAATACTCATATGTGGTGTTATTACATCTGGAGTACAAGATGGTCTTCTAGTATAGGCATTTCAGATAACTAGTGCAACGAGTTTTTGTATCATTACATTATTTTTACTATCGCATAATTAATGACAATTCATAAAAAAATAATTGTTAGGTAGATTTCTGATGAACATATGCCAGTTATCTCTAATCAACTCATGAATTCACGGAGAAATAATCTCGTGGGGTAGATCTTTGATGAAAACATGTCAGTTATCTCTAAGCAATCTACGCTAAAATTCTAAATTTTTGGAGACATATGATGTTGCACTAAACTTATTTAAACCATCTGTTTTCTCGCATGTCTACGATCCTAAAAGGAATTCTGGGAGAGTAATACGAAGTTTAGAGTTTGAAACATCAAATTTTTATGTTTGTTTAGTTTTTTGTATGTGTGTGATTATTGCATGTATTTAATTTGACACTTGTTGCATGGTTTCCTTTCGAAAGAGATTGACGAACTACAAAAATAATTTTTGAAATATCCTTCTCCATGTATCATATCTTAACTTTGTTATATTAAGATCATGTATTAGTGGGAAAGTGAAAGATTGAGTTGGCGGGATGTGAGCATGAAGTACCACTCTATTACTCCACCTCCTTGATTTTCCACTACCTCCATCACTTCACAACATAAAGCATGTCCAAACTTCTCGTGTCTCTTGATTATTTCTTAAATATTCTCTAAATTGCAGAGAAAAATCATTTTTCTCAAAATTTTAAATTTTATTTTTTCTTATGAAACACAATTTTAAATTGCAGAGCAAAATCAGTTTTCTTATGAAACACAAAAACTGCATACGAGAGGAAAGTAGCTACATAGTCTTCGACGGCTTCGACTACATGATAGGCAACACTCCATTTATGGTGAGTTCAGAGCTAATAGTGTTGTTTGATCTTATTGTAGCAACAAGTTAGGGGGAGAACCTATAATTTCTATCTAAAGATTTGTGTAGCACATTCCGTTTTATTTTATGGGCATGTCCCTCCGGCATTTCAATTGAATAAGGGGGAGAATAATGATGGTTTCTGAAGAGGTTATAGGATACTTGATTATTTTGGTTGATACTTGAATTTTATCTTGCTTTGTCTGTGATACTCGTATAGGTCTTAATTGTCTCATCTGCTCTAATACATTGCATATGATCTAGTTATACTTACTTTTATATTTTGACCTTTTATAGGTCTTCAAGAAACAATTTCTCGAACTTAATTCCAAATGAGAATATTATAAGAAAGTGAGAATTGACATCATTCGAATATTTTTAATTTTATAATTAAATTATTTCATGGAAGCTTCATACTATGTAATTTATTAATTATGGATCAAATGAAGTATTTAAGGGAAGATTCTATCTCCATATACATTTCTTATATAATAATATTATTTAGAAAATAGATTTATATTTAGGTGTAGTTACATGCGCAAGATAGAGAGAGAAAATCAATAGATATGAAAAGTCAAGATTTTAGAGTGTAAATTTTGGAAGATTTTCAAAATTTGAGATAGATTTGAAAAGATTTAAATATGGAAAATTGGTGTTGACGCACAAAAGTCAAAGAAGCTAAAGAATCCTATAAGAATCTGAATTCTACATAAGGAAAGAAGAGAATAATGAAACAAAATCTTATTTATTACTCCCTCCGTTTCTTAACTAGTGTCGTTTTAGAGTTTTTGTTCAAAATTAAGAAACATAATATTTGACTAATACATCCTCAATCAATTAATAATATTCTCATTTAATTACTTCAATTCTTTCCATTTAATTATTATATTACCATAAACTTGTTTATAATTTTTAAGATAAGCGGGGATAAATTTGGAATAAAGTGGCGAAAAATCCTAAAACGACACTTAATCTGTAATAAAATTGAGTCTCTAAAACGACACTTATTTTAAAACGGAGGGAGTAGGATTGTAGTAATTTACAAGGCAAAGTTCAACCAAGAAATAAAAACTCAAATATGGAAAGTTTCATGTTATTACATGTAGAGTCCAAAAATCAAAATATGAAGATTATCATATCACATTAAGTTGAAAAGGAAACTGAATCCTATTAGGATTCTACTCACAAAAAAGGTAATTTGCTGAAATCCGGCCTAAGTCACAGCTCATGAGGACACACGCTTTAATAGATCGACTTATGAGTTATATATATATATATATATATAGGGAGTGGATCCAATGGGTTCATTTCTTATAATGAGTCTGTATGGTCAAATCACAGCCATCCAATACATTAGATCCAATAGTTTGGGTGACAAATACATCTATGTCTTTCTAAATGTGCATTAATAGATTTTTGAATATGCATCAATTAACATTTAAATGAACATTAATATTAATGACTAATATAAATTAAGTCATTTATATTTCTCTCTCTACTCAATTAATAATTCTCCCTTATTGAAATTTCTCTATAAATCTCAAAAAATATAAATATTGCCAAAATAAATTACACCATATTATTCCTTACGATCTAAGGAACAATACCCATACCATTTTTCCCAACAAATTTGTACTTTTAAAAATTCTAATTGAAATTATTTCCAAAAATCAAATAATAAAAAACAGAAATTCAATGCACATTTAGATGCATGTTATTGCACATTTATAAATACATTGATGCATTATTATAATAACAACGATATTTGCATTATATGTCATATTTCTCAAAGCCAATTTCCAACAGTTTTACTGCACATTTAATAGTTTGTTAATGCACATTTACATGTCCGATGATGCACAGTTATTAGTACAAGTATACAATAATACATGTTATATATTTATTAGTCAACCATACCCCATCTAATTTACATCCATCAAATCTAAACCTAACGAGTGGTTGAGATTTGGCCATACGGACCCATTTTAATATTTGGACCCATTGGATCCAATTCCTATATATATATATACATATACGGTCTCCATTCAATTAAACGAATCTCTTTTTGTAGTGACGAATCTTGTATGTGTTCTAAGGAATTCATTAGGAGTACCTTCCCGAATGAACGTAGGACAGATGTCGAGGTACTGCAGAAGAAAAAAAAGCAAAATCCGCCTGATTATCCCTAAACCCGATGTGAGTTTTTCTATTTTGATTTGCTCCCCGCTGTGATTCAATGAGAATGGATAAGAGGCTCGTGGGGGCATCAGCATGTAGGTTCCAGATCCAAGTGGTAGTATCAGGTCCTTTTCGAGTGGAACATCTTTCAGAGAGATGGTTCACTAATAGACCGAATTTGAATGGGAGTGATTTGGGTTGATGTAGATACAGTTATTGGGCTACTCTTATTCTCGAAAGCAGAGTTATCGGGTTATTAGTCTAGGGTTTATCTTTTTAACCATAGGAATTCTTTCGGGAGCAGTATGGGCTAACGAAGCATGGGGATCCTATTGG